>JAJQQW010000024.1:18054383-18100430 GCA_025583905.1 Ia io | reverse complement strand
GTGGATGGATCCCTCCATTACCAGTGACTGATGTTGGGCCTGTGGATGGAGGCCTCTTTGACCTCTGACTGAGGCTGGACATGTGATTGGAGCCTGCCATGTCCTCTGACTGAGCCTGGCCTTGTGGACTGAGCCCTCCGTGACCTCTGCCCGAGGCCCTGCCTGTGGATGGTACCGTCCATGACCACTTCCTGAGTATAGGCCAGTGGATGGAGCCCTTTCTGACGTGTGACTAAGGCTGGGTCTGTGGCTGGAGCCCTCTATCACCTCAAACTGAGGCTGGGCCTGGAGACGGAGCTCTCCATGACCTCGGCCTGAGACTAGGCCTGTGGATGGAGCCCTCCATGTCCTCTGATTGAGGCTGGGCCTGTGGATGGAGCCCTCCATGACCTCTTACTCAGGGTGGGGCTGTGGATGGAGCCCTATATGACCTCTGTCTGAGGTTGGACCTTTGTATCGAGCCCTCCATGACCTCTGCCTGAGGCTGGGTCAGTGGATGGGCCCTCCATTACATCTGACCAAGGGTGTGTCTGTCAATGGAGCCCTTTGTGACCACTGATTGAGGCTGGGAATGTAGATGGAGCCCTCCATGACCTCTCACTGAAGCTGGGCCTGTTGACTGAGCCTTCCATGACCTCTGCTTCAGTATCGGCCTGCAGATGGAGGCCTCTCTGACCTCTGACTGAGGCTGAAGCTTGTGAATAGAGCCCTCCATGACTTTTGACTGAGGCTTGGCCTTTGGACGGAGCGCTCCATGACATCTGCATGAAGCTGGGTCCTGTGGATGTAGCCCTCTATGACCTCTGACTGGGGCTGGTCCTGTGGTTGGAGCCCTCCATGACCTCTGGCTTCAAGCTGGGCCCGTGGATGGAGCCTTCTATGACCTCTGACTGAGGCTTGGCATGTGGAAGGAACCCTCCATGACCTTTGCCTGAGGCCATCTTTTTAGGATGGAGCCCTCCATGACCTCTGACCTGATTAAAGGACCTCTGCCTCTGCTGGCCGCCTGTGCATAGAGCTCTCTATGACCTCTGACTGAGGCTGGGCCTGTGGATGGAGCCCTCTATGACCTCTGACTAAGGCGGGGCCTGTGAATGGAGCCCTCCATGACCTCTGATTGCAGCTCGGTTTGTGGACGGAGGCCTCTATGATCTCTGACTGAGGCCGGGCCTGTAGATGGAGCCCTCTATGACCTCTGATTGAGGCCAGGCCTGTGCATGGAGCCCTCCATCACCTCTGACTGAGGCTGGGCCTGTGGATGGAGCCCTCTATGACCTTTGACTGAGGCTGCGCCTGTGGATGGAGCTCTCCATGACCTCTGCCTGAGGCTGGGGGTGTGGATGGAGCCCTCCATGACCTCTGACTGAGGCTGGGCCTGTGGAATGAGCCCTCCATGACCTCTGACTGAGGCTGGTCCTGTGGATGGAGCCCTCTATGACCTCTGACTGATTCTGGGTCTGTGGATGGAGCCCTCCATGACCACTTTCTGAGGCTGGGCCTGTAGATGGAGCCCTCCATGACCTCTGACTGAGGCTGGGCCTGTGGATGGAGCACTCTATGACCTCTGACTGAGGCTGGGCCTGTGGATGGAGCCCTCTATGAACTCTGACTGAGGCTGGGCCTGTGGAAGGAGCCCTCCATGACCTCTGACTGAGGCTGGGCCTGTGGTTGGAGTGGTCCATGACCTCTGACTGAGGCTGGGCCTGTGGATGGAGCCCTCTATGACCTCTGACTGAGGCTGGGCCTGTGGATGGGAGCCTCTATGAACTCTGACTGAGGCTGGGCCTGTGGATGGAGCCCTCCATGACCTCTGCCTGAGGCCGGTCCTGTGGATGGAGCCCTCCATGTCCTCTGACTGAGGCCTGCAGCTGGTGGCCTGTGAGGCTGATCTGTGAGCCCTCTATGACCTCTGACTGAGGCCTGTCCTGTGCACGGAGCCCTCCATGACCTCTGCCTGAGGCCTGGCCTGTGGATGGAGCCCTCTATGACCTCTGACTGAGGCTGGACCAGTGGTTGGAGCCCTCCATGACCTCTGTCTGAGGCTGGGCCTGTGGATGGAGCCCTCTATGACCTCTGACTGAGGCTGGGATCTGTGAATGGAGCCCTCTATGACATCTGACTGAGGCTGGGCCTGTGGATGGAGCCCTCCATGACCTCTGCCTGAAGCCGGGCCTGTGGATGGAGCCCTCTATGACCTCTGACTGAGGCCGGGCCTGTGGATGGAGCCCTCTATGACCTCTGACTGAGGCCGGGCCTGTGGATGGAGCCCTCCATGACCTCTGCCTGAGGCTGGGCCTGTGGATGGAGCCCTCTATGACCTCTGACTGAGGCTGGGCCTGTGGATGGAGCCCTCCATGACCTCTGAATGAGGCTGGGCCTGTGGATGGAGCCCTCTATGAAATCTGACTGAGGCTGGTCCTGTGGACAGGAGGCCTCTATGACCTCTGACTGAGGCTGGGCCTGTGGATGGAGCCCCATCCATGACCTCTGCCTGAGGCTGGGCCTGTGGATGGAGCCCTCCATGTACTCTGACTGAGGCCTGGGCCTGTGGATGGAGCCCTCCATGACCTCTGACTGAGGCTGGGCCTGTGGATGGAGCCCCTCTATGACCTCTGACTGAGGCTGGGCCTGTGGATGGAGCCCTCTATGACCTCTGACTGAGGCTGGGCCTGTGGATGGAGCCCTCCATGACCTCTGCCTGAAGGCTGGGCCTGTGGATTGGAGTGCTCTATGACCTCTGCCTGAGGCCGGGCCTGTGGATGGAGCCCTCTATGACCTCTGACTGAGGCCTGGGCCTGTGAATGGAGCCCTCTATGACCTCTGCCTGAGGCTGGGCCTGTGGATGGAGCCCTCTATGACCTCTGACTGAGGCCGGGCCTGTGGATGGAGCCCTCCATGACCTCTGACTGAGGCTGGTCCTGTGGATGGAGCCCTCTATGACCTCTGACTGAGGCTGGGCCTGTGGATGGAGCCCTCTATGACCTCTGACTGAGGCTGGGCCTGTGGATGGAGCCCTCTATGACCTCTGCCTGAGGCTGGGCCTGTGGATGGAGCCCTCTATGACCTCTGACTGAGGCTGGGCCTGTGGATGGAATCCTCTATGACCTCTGACTGAGGCTGGGCCTGTGGATGGAGCCCTCCATGACCTCTGATTGAGGCTGGGCCTGTGGATGGAGCCCTCTATGACCTCTGACTGAGGCTGGTCCTGTGGATGGAGCCCTCCATGACCTCTGACTGAGGCTGGGCCTGTGGATGGAGTCCTCAGTGACCTCTGCCTGAGGCTGGGCCTGTGGTTGGGACCCTCCATGACCTCTGCCTGAGACTGGGCCTGTGGATGGAGCCCTCCATGACCTCTGAGTGAGGCCAGGCCTGTGGTGGGAGCCCTCTATGACCTCTGACTGAGGCTGGGCCTGTGGATGGAGCCCTAGGACCTCTGATGAGTCTGGGCTGTGGATGGATCCTGACTGGCTGGGCCTGTGGAATAGAGCCCTCCATGACCTCTGACTGAGGCTGGGCCTGTGGATGGAGCCCTCCTATGACCTCTGATTGAGGCTGGGCCTGTGGACGGAGCCCTCTATGACCTCTGACAAAGGCTGGGCCTGTGGATGGAGCCCTCTATGACCTCTGACTGAGGCCGGGGCCTGTGGACAGAGCCCCCCTATGACCTCTGATTGAGGCTGGGCCTGTGGATGTAGCCCTCTATGACCTCTGACTGAGGCTGGGCCTGTGGATGGAGCCCTCTATGACCTCTGACTGAGGCTGGGCCTGTGGAACGGAGCCCTCCATGACCTCTGACTGAGGCTGGGCCTGTGGTTGGAGCCCTCCATGACCTCTGACTGAGGGTGGGCCTGTGGATGGAGCCCTCTGACCTCTGACTGAGGCTGGGCCTGTGGATGGAGCCCTCCATGACCTCTGTATGAGGCTGGGCCTGTGGACTGAGCCCTCTATGACCTCTGACTGAGGCTGGGCCTGTGGATGGAGCCCTCTATGACCTCTGCCTGAGGCTGGGCCTGTGGATGGAGCCCTCTATGACCTCTGCCTGAGGCTGGGCCTGTGGATGGAGCCCTCTATGACCTCTGATTGAGGCTGGGCCTGTGGATGGAGCCCTCTATGACCTCTGCCTGAGGCTGGGCCTGTGGATGGAGCCCTCCATGACCTCTGACTGAGGCTGGGCCTGTGGATGGAGCCCTCCATGACCTCTGACTGAGGCTGGGCCTGTGGATGGAGCCCTCCATGACCTCTGCCTGAGGCTGGGCCTGTGGATGGAGCCCTCCATGACCTCTGAGTGAGGCTGGGCCTGTGGAATGGAGCCCTTCATGACCTCTGACTGAGGCTGGGCCTGTGGATGGAGCCCTCTATGACCTCTGGACTGAGGCTGGGCCTGTGGATGGAGCCCTCCATGACCTCTGACTGAGGCTGGGCCTGTGGATGGAGCCCTCTATGACCTCTGACTGAGGCTGGTCCTGTGGATGGAGCCCTCTATGACCTCTGCCTGAGGATGGGCCTGTGGATGGAGCCCTCCATGACCTCTGACTGAGGCTGGGCCTGTGGATGGAGCCCTCCATATCCCTCTGACTGAGGCTGGGCCTGTGGATGGAGCCCTCCATGACCTCTGACTGAGGCCGGGCCTGTGGATGGAGCCCTCCATGACCAGTGACTGAGGTGGGCCTGTGGATGGAGCCCTCCATGACCTCTGACTGAGGCTGGGCCTGTGGACGGAGCCCTCCATGACCTCTGACTGAGGCTGGGCCTGTGGATGGAGCCCTCTATGACCTCTGACTGAGGCTGGGCCTGTGGATGGAGCCCTCTATGACCTCTGACTGAGGCTGGGCCTGTGGATGGGAGCCCTCTATGACCTCTGCCTGAGGCTGGGCCTGTGGATGGAGCCCTCTATGACCTCTGACTGAGGCCGGGCCTGTGGATGGAGCCCTCCATGACCTCTGTCTGAGGCTGGGCCTGTGGATGGAGCCCTCTATGACCTCTGACTGAGGCTGGGCCTGTGGATGGAGCCCTCTATGACCTCTGACTGAGGCTGGGCCTGTGGATGGAGCCCTCTATGACCTCTGACTGAGGCTGGGCCTGTGGATGGAGCCCTCTAACACCTCTGCCTGAAGCCAAGCCTGTGCTGTGGAGGAGCCCTCCATGACCTCTGACCTGAGGCTGGGCCAGTGGATGGATGGAGCCCTCTATGAACCTCTGACTGAGGCTGGGCCTGTGGACGGAGCCCTCCATGAACCTCTGACTGAGGCTGGGCCTGTGGATGGAGCCCTCTATGACCTCTGCCTGAGGCTGGGCCTGTGGATGGAGCCCTCCATGACCTCTGACTGAGGCTGGGCCTGTGGATGGAGAACCCTCTATGACCTCTGACTGAGGCTGGGCCTGTGGATGGAGCATCTATGACCTCTGACTGAGGCTGGGCCTATGGACAGAGCCCTCTATGACCTCTGACTGAGGCTGGGCCTGTGGTTGGAGACCTCCATGACCTCTGACTGAGGCCTAGCCTGTGGATGGAGCCCTCTATGACCTCTGACTGAGGCCTGGGCCTGTGGATGGAGCCCTCTATGACCTCTGATTGAGGCTGGGCCTGTGGATGGAGCCCTCTATGACCTCTGACTGAGGCTGGGCCTGTGGATGGAGCCCTCCTCTGACTCTGACCTCTGAATGAGGCTGGGCCTGTGGTTGGAGCCCTCTATGAACTCTGACTGAGGCTGGGCCTGTGGATGGAGCCCTCCATGACCTCTGCCTGAGGCCGGGCCTGTGGATGGAGCCCTCCATGACCTCTGACTGAGGCCTGGGCCTGTGGATGGAGCCCTCTATGACCTCTGACTGAGGCTGGGCCTGTGGTTGGAGCCCTCCATGACCTCTGACTGAGGCTGGGCCCTGTGGACAGAGCCCTCCATGACCTCTTCCTGAGGCCGGGCCTGTGGATGGAGCCCTCTATGACCTCTGACTGAGGCGGGGCCTGTGAATGGAGCCCTCTATGACCTCTGACTGAGGCTGGGCCTGTGGACGGAGCCCTCCATGTCCTCTGCCTGAGACTGGGCCTGTGGATGGAGCCCTCCATGACCTCTGACTGAGGCTGGGCCTGTGGACGGAGCCCTCTATGACCTCTGATTGAGGCTGGGCCTGTGGATGGAGCCCTCTGCGACCTCTGACTGAGGCCTGGGCTGTGGATGGAGCCCTCCATGGACCTCTGCCTGAGGCTGGGCCTGTGGATGGAGCCCTCTATGACCTCTGCCTGAGGCTGGGCCTGTGGATGGAGCCCTCTATGACCTCTGACTAAGGCTGGGCCTGTGGATGGAGCCCTCTATGACCTCTGACTGAGGCTGGGCCTGTGGTTGGAGCCCTCCATGACCTCTGACTGAGGCTGGGCCTGTGGGATGGAGCCCTCTATGACCTCTGATTGAGGCTTCGCCTGTGAATGGAGCCCTCTATGACCTCTTATGACTGACTGGCTGGGCCTGTAAATATAGCCCTCCATGACCTCTGATTGGGACAGGGCCTGTGGACAAGCCCATTATGACCTCTGACCTGAGGCTGGGCCTGTGGATGGAGCCCTCTATGACCTCTGACTGAGGCCTTGCCTGTGGTGGGAGCCCTCTATGACCTCTGCTTGAGTCTGGGCCTGTGGACAGAGCCCTCCATGACCTCTGCCTGAGTCTGGGCCTGTGGATGGAGCCCTCCATGACCTCTGACTGAGGCTGGGCCTGTGGATGGAGCCCTCTATGACCTCTGACCTGAGGCTGGGCCTGTGGATGGAGCCCTCTATGACCTCTGCCTGAGGCCTGGGCCTGTGGATGGAGCCCTCTATGACCTCTGACTGAAACTGGGCCTGTGGATGGAGCCCTCTCTGACCTCTGACTGAGGCTGGGCCTGTGGACAGAGCCCTCCATGACCTCTGACTGAGGCTGGGCCTGTGGAC
The DNA here is from genome assembly GCA_025583905.1 of Ia io. Taxonomy (NCBI): domain Eukaryota; kingdom Metazoa; phylum Chordata; class Mammalia; order Chiroptera; family Vespertilionidae; genus Ia; species Ia io. Next base: position 18,093,508 of record JAJQQW010000024.1, on the reverse strand, counting down.
AAGCCCTCTATGACCTCTGACTGAGGCTGGGCCTGTGGATGGAGCCCTCTATGACCTCTGACTGAGGCTGGGGCCTGTGGTGGGAGCCCTCTATGACCTCTGACTGAGGCCTAGCTACTGGATGGAGCCCTCCATGACCTCTGACTTGAGGCCAGGCCTGTGGATGGAGAGCCCTCCATGACCTCTGACTGAGGCTGGGCCTGTGGAATGGAGCCCTCTCATGACCTCTCTGACTGAGGCTGGCCTGTGGATGGAGCCCTCCATGACCTCTGACTGAGGCTGGGTCTGTGGATGGAGCCCTCCATGACCTCTGACTGAGGCCAGGCCTGTGGATGGAGCCCTCCTATGACCTCTGCCTGAGGCTGGGCCTGTGGATGGAGCCCTCTATGACCTCTGACTGAGGCTGGGCCTGTGGATGGAGCCCTCCATGACCTCTGCCTGAGCCAGGCCTGTGGATGGAGCCCTCCATGACCTCTGCCTGAGGCCGGGGCCTGTGGATGAAGCCCTCCATGACCTCTGACTGAGGCTGGGCCTGTGGACGGAGCCCTCTATGACCTCTGACTGAGGCTGGGCCTGTGTTTGGAGCCCTCCATGACCTCTGACTGAGGCTGGGCCTGTGGATGGAGCCCTCTATGACCTCTGACTGAGGCTGGGCCCTGTGGATGGAGCCCTCTATGACCTCTGACTGAGGCTGGGCCTGTGGATTGGAGCCCTCCATGACCTCTGACTGAGGCAGGGCCTGTGGATGGAGCCCTCCATGACCTCTGACTGAGGCTGGCCTGTGGATGGAGCCCTCCATGACCTCTGACTGAGGCTGGGCCTGTGGATGGAGCCTCTCTATGACCTCTGACTGAGGCTGGGCCTGTGGACTGGAGCCCTCCATGACCTCTGATTGAGGCCAGGGCCTGTGGATGGAGCCCTCTATGACCTCTGACTGAGGCTGGGCTGTGGATGGAGCCCTCCATGAACCTCTGCCTGAGGCTGGGCCTGTGGATGGAGCCCTCTATGACCTCTGACTGAGGCTGGGCCTGTTGGATGGAGCCCTCTATGTCCTCTGACTGAGGCTGGGCCTGTGGATGGAGCCCTCTATGACCTCTGACTGAGGCTGGGCCTGTGGATGGAACCCTCTATGACCTCTGCCTGAGGCTGGGCCTGTGGATGGAGCCCTCTATGACCTCTGCCTGAGGCCTGGCCTGTGGATGGAGCCCTCTATGACCTCTGACTGAGGCCGGGCCTGTGGGTTGGAGCCCTCTATGACCTCTGTCTGAGGCTGGGCCTGTGGACAGAGCCCTCTATGACCTCTGACTGAGCCTAGGCCCTGTGGATGGAGCCCTCCATGATCTCTGTCTGAGGCTGGGCCTGTGGATGGAGCCCTCCATGACCTCTGACTGAGGCTGGGCCTGTGAATGGAGCCCTCTATGACCTCTGACTGAGGCTGGGCCTGTGGATGTAGCCCCTCCATGACCTCTGACTGAGGCTGGGCCTGTGGATGGAGCCCTCCATGACCTCTGACTGAGGCTGGCCTGTGGATGGAGCCCTCTATGACCTCTGATTGAGGCTGGACCTGTGGATGGAGCCCTCTATGACCTCTGACTGAGGCTGGGACTGTGGAAGGAGCCCTCCATGACCTCTGACTGAGGCTGGGCCTGTGGATGGAGCCCTCTATGACCTCTGCCTGAGGCTGGGCCTGTGGATGGAGTCATCTATGACCTCTGACTGAAGGCCGGGCCTGTGGATGGAGCCCTCTATGACCTCTGACTGAGGCCGGGCCAGTGGTCGGAGCCCTCCATGACCTCTGTCTGAGGCTACGCCTGTGGACGGAGCCCTCCTATGACCTCTGACTGAGGCTTCGCCTGTGGATGGAGCCCTCTATGACCTCTTATTGAGGCTGGGCCTGTAAACATAGCCCTCTATACCTCTGATTGAGGCTGGGCCTGTGGACAAAGCCCTCTATGACATCTGACTGAGGCTGGGCCTGTGGATGAAGCCCTCCATGACCTCTGACTGAGGCTGGGCCTGTGGTGGGAGCCCTCTATGACCTCTGCTTGAGGCTGGGCCTGTGGACAGAGCCCTCCATGACCTCTGCCTGAGGCCGGGCCCTGTGGATGGAGCCCTCCATGACCTCTGACTGAGGCTGGGCCTGTGGATGGAGCCCTCTATGACCTCTGACTGAGGCTGGGCCTGTGGATGGAGCCCTCTATGACCTCTGCCTGAGGCCGGGCCTGTGGATGGAGCCCTCCATGACCTCTGACTGAGGCTGGGCCTGTGGATGGAGCCCTCTATGACCTCTGACTGAGGCTGGGCCTGTGGTTGGAGCCCTCTCATGACCTCTGACTGAGGCTGGGCCTGTGGATGGAGCCCTCTATGACCTCTGACTGAGGCTGGGCCTGTGGATGGAGCCCTCTATGACCTCTGACTGAGGCTGGGCCTGTGGATGGAGCCCTCCATGACCTCTGACTGAGGCTGGGCCTGTGAATGGAGCCCTCTATGACCTCTGACTGAGGCTGGGCCAGTGGATGGATCCCTCCATGACCTCTGTCTGAGGCTAGGCCTGTGGATGGAGCCCTCCATGACCTCTGACTGAGGCTGGGCCTGTGGATGGAGCCCTCTATGACCTCTGACTGAGGCTGGGCCTGTGGATGGAGCCCTCCATGACCTCTGACTGAGGCTGGGCCTGTGGATGGAGCCCTCTATGACCTCTGACTGAGGCTGGGCCTGTGGATGGAGCCCTCTATGACCTCTGACTGAGGCTGGGCCTGTGGATGGAGCCCTCTATGACCTCTGACTGAGGCTGGGCCTGTGGATGGAGCCCTCCATGACCTCTGACTGAGGCTGGGCCTGTGGATGGAGCCCTCCATGACCTCTGACTGAGGCTGGGCCTGTGGATGGAGCCCTCCATGACCTCTGACTGAGGCTGGGCCTGTGGATGGAGCCCTCTCTATGACCTCTGACTGAGGCTGGGCCTGTGGATGGAGCCCTCCATGACCTCTGACTGAGGCTGGGCCTGTGGATGGAGCCCTCCATGACCTCTGACTGAGGCTGGGCCTGTGGGATGGAGCCCTCCATGACCTCTGCCTGAGGCTGGGCCTGTGGATGGAGCCCTCCATGACCTCTGACTGAGGCCTGGGCCTGTGGATGGAGCCCTCCATGACCTCTGACTGAGGCTGGGCCTGTGGATGGAGCCCTCTATGACCTCTGACTGAGGCTGGGCCTGTGGATGGAGCCCTCCATGACCTCTGACTGAGGCTGGGCCTGTGGATGGAGCCCTCTATGACCTCTGACTGAGGCTGGTCCTGTGGATGGAGCCCTCTTTGACCTCTGACTGAGGCTGGGCCTGTGGATGGAGCCCTCTATGACCTCTGACTGAGGCTGGGCCTGTGGATGGAGCCCTCTATGACCTCTGACTGAGGCTGGGCCTGTGGATGGAGCCCTCCATGACCTCTGACTGAGGCTGGGCCTGTGGATGGAGCCCTCTATGACCTCTGACTGAGGCTGGGCCTGTGGATGGAGCCCTCTATGACCTCTCTGACTGAGGGAGGAGCTGGGACTGTGGAGGAGCCCTCCATTCCTCTGACTGAGGCTGGGCCTGTGGATGGAGCCCTCTATGACCTCTGCCTGAGGCTGGGCCTGTGGATGGAGCCCTCTATGACCTCTGACTGAGGCTGGGCCTGTGGATGAGCGCCCTCCATGACCTCTGACTGAGGCTGGGCCTGTGGATGGAGCCTCTCCATGACCTCTGACTGAGGCTGGGCCTGTGGATGGAGCCCTCTATGACCTCTGACTGAGGCTGGGCCTGTGGATGGAGCCCTCTATGACCTCTGACTGAGGCTGGGCCTGTGGATGGAGCCCTCCATGACCTCTGACTGAGGCTGGGCCTGTGGATGGAGCCCTCTATGACCTCTGATGAGGCTGGGCCTGTGGATGAGACCCTCTATGACCTCTGGACTGAGGCTGCCCTCTGGATGGAGACCCTCCATGACCTCTGACTGAGGCTGGGCCTGTGGACAGAGCCCTCTCCATGACCTCTGACTGAGGCTGGGCCTGTGGATGGAGCCCTCCATGACCTCTGACTGAGGCTGGGCCTGTGGATGGAGCCCTCTATGACCTCTGACTGAGGCTGGGCCTGTGGATGGAGCCCTCTATGACCTCTGACTGAGGCCTTGGCCTGTGGATGGAGCCCTCCATGACCTCTGCCTGAGGCTGGGCCTGTGGATGGAGCCCTCCATGACCTCTGACTGAGGCTGGGCCTGTGGATGGAGCCCTCCATGACCTCTGACTGAGGCTGGGCCTGTGGATGGAGCCCTCCATGACCTCTGCCTGAGGCCTGGGCCTGTGGATGGAGCCCTCTATGACCTCTGACTGAGGCTGGGCCTGTGGATGGAGCCCTCCATGACCTCTGACTGAGGCTGGGCCTGTGGATGGAGCCCTCTATGACCTCTGACTGAGGCTGGGCCTGTGGATGGAGCCCTCCATGACCTCTGACTGAGGCCTGGGCCTGTGGATGGAGCCCTCCATGACCTCTGACTGAGGCTGGGCCTGTGGATGGAGCCCTCTATGACCTCTGACTGAGGCTGGGCCTGTGGATGGAGCCCTCCATGACCTCTGACTGAGGCTGGGCCTGTGGATTGGAGCCCTCTATGACCTCTGACTGAGGCTGGGCCTGTGGATGGAGCCCTCTATGACCTCTGACCTGAGGCTGGGCCTGTGGATGGAGCCCTCCATGACCTCTGACTGAGGCTGGGGCCTGTGGATGGAGCCCTCCATGACCTCTGACTGAGGCTGGGCCTGTGGATGAGAGCCCTCTATGACCTCTGACTTAGGCTGGGCCTGTGGATGGAGCCCTCTATGACCTCTGACTGAGGCTGGGCCTGTGGATGGAGCCCTCCATGACCTCTGACTGAGGCTGGGCCTGTGGATGGAGCCCTCCTATGACCTCTGACTGAGGCTGGGCCTGTGGATGGAGCCCTCCATGACCTCTGACTGAGGCTGGGCCTGTGGATGGAGCCCTCCATGACCTCTGACTGAGGCTGGGCCTGTGGATGGAGCCCTCTATGACCTCTGACTGAGGCCTGGGCCTGTGGATGGAGCCCTCTATGACCTCTGACTGAGGCTGGGTCTGTGGATGGAGCCCTCCATGACCTCTGCCTGAGGCTGGGCTTGTGGACGGAGCCACCTATGACCTCTTACTGAGGCTGGGCCTGTGGATGGAGCCCGCTATGACTTCTGACTGAGGCCTGGCCTGTGGATGGAGCCCTCCATGACCTCTGCCTGAGGCTGGGCCTGTGGATGGAGCCCTCTATGACCTCTGACTGAGGCTGGGCCTGTGGATGGAGCCCTCTATGACCTCTGACTGAGGCTGGGCCTGTGGACGGAGCCCTCTATGACCTCTGACCTGAGGCCTGGGCCTGTGGATGGAGCCCTCCATGACCTCTGACTGAGGCTGGGCCTGTGGATGGAGCCCTCCATGACCTCTGACTGAGGCCGGCCTGTGGATGGAGCCCTCTATGACCTCTGACTGAGGCTGGGCCTGTGGATGGAGCCCTCCATGACCTCTGACTGAGGCTGGGCCTGTGGATGGAGCCCTCCATGACCTCTGACTGAGAATGGGCCTGTGGATGGAGCCATCTATGACCTCTGATTGAGGCTGGGCCTGTGGATGGAGCCCTCTATGACCTCTGACTGAGGCTGGGCCTGTGGATGGAGCCCTCTCCATGACCTCTGACTGAGGCTGGGCCTGTGGATGGAGCCCTCCATGACCTCTGACTGAGGCTGGGCCTGTGGATGGAGCCCTCTATGACCTCTGACTGAGGCTGGGCCTGTGGATGGAGCCCTCTATGACCTCTGCCTGAGGCTGGGCCTGTGGATGGAGCCCTCTATGACCTCTGACTGAGGCTGGGCCTGTGGATGGAGCCCTCCATGACCTCTGACTGAGGCTGGGCCTGTGGATGAGAGCCCTCTATGACCTCTGACTGAGGCTGGGCCTGTGGATGGAGCCCTCTATGACCTCTGACTGAGGCTGGGGCCTGTGGATGGAGCCCTCCATGACCTCTGACTGAGGCTGGGCCTGTGGATGGAGCCCTCTATGACCTCTGACTGAGGCTGGGCCTGTGGATGGAGCCCTCTATGACCTCTGACTGAGGCTGGGCCTGTGGATGGAGCCCTCCATGACCTCTGACTGAGGCTGGGCCTGTGGATGGAGCCCTCCATGACCTCTGACTGAGGCTGGGCCTGTGGATGGAGCCCTCTATGACCTCTGACTGAGGCTGGGCCTGTGGATGGAGCCCTCCATGACCTCTGTGACTGAGGCTGGGCCTGTGGATGGAGCCCTCCATGACCTCTGACTGAGGCTGGGCCTGTGGATGGAGCCCTCCATGACCTCTGACTGAGGCTGGGCCTGTGGATGGAGCCCTCTATGACCTCTGACTGAGGCTGGGCCTGTGGATGGAGCCCTCTATGACCGCTGACTGAGGCTGGGCCAGTGAATGTAGCCCTCTATGACCTCTGACTGAGGCTGGGCCTGTGGATGGAGCCCTCCATGACCTCTGCTTGAGGCTAGGCCTGAGGATGGAACCCTCTATGACCTCTGACTGAGGCCTGGCCTGTGGATGGAGCCCTCTATGACCTCTGCCTGAGGCTGGGCCTGTGGATGGAGCCCTCTATGACCTCTGACTGAGGCCGGGGCCTGTGGATGGAGCCCTCTATGACCTCTGACTGAGGCTGGGCCTGTGGACAAAGCCCTCCATGACCTCTGCCTGAGGCTGGGCCTGTGGATGGAAGCCCTCTATGACCTCTGCCTGAGGCCGGGCCTGTGGATGGGAGCCCTCTATGACCTCTGACTGAGGCTGGGCCTGTGGATGGAGCCCTCCATGACCTCTGACTGAGAGGCTGGGCCTGTGGATGGAGCCCTCCATGACCTCTGACTGAGGCTGGGCCTGTGGATGGAGCCCTCCATGACCTCTGACTGAGGCTGGGCCTGTGGATGGAGCCCTCTATGACCTCTGACTGAGGCTGGGCCTGTGGATGGAGCCCTCCATGACCTCTGACTGAGGCTGGGCCTGTGGATGGAGCCCTCCATGACCTCTGACTGAGGCTGGGCCTGTGGATGGAGCCCTCCATGACCTCTGACTGAGGCTGGGCCTGTGGATGGAGAGCCCTCTATGACCTCTGACTGAGGCTGGGCCTGTGGATGGAGCCCTCTATGACCTCTGACTGAGGCTGGGCCTGTGGATGGAGCCCTCTATGACCTCTGACTGAGGCTGGGCCTGTGGATGGAGCCCTCTATGACCTCTGACTGAGGCTGGCCTGTGGATGGAGCCCTCCATGACCTCTGACTGAGGCTGGGCCTGTGGATGGAGCCCTCTATGACCTCTGACTGAGGCTGGGGCCTGTGGATGGAGCCCTCTATGACCTCTGACTGAGGCTGGGCCTGTGGATGGAGCCCTCCATGACCTCTGACTGAGGCTGGGCCTGTGGATGGAGCCCTCCATGACTCCTCTGACTGAGGCTGGGCCTGTGGATGGAGCCCTCTATGACCTCTGACTGAGGCTGGGCCTGTGGATGGAGCCCTCCATGACCTCTGACTGAGGCTGGGCCTGTGGATGGAGCCCTCCATGACCTCTGACTGAGGCTGGGCCTGTGGATGGAGCCCTCCATGACCTCTGACTGAGGCTGGGCCTGTGGATGGAGCCCTCCATGACCTCTGACTGAGGCTGGGGCCTGTGGATGGAGCCCTCTATGACCTCTGACTGAGGCTGGGCCTGTGGATGGAGCCCTCTATGACCTCTGACTGAGGCTGGGCCTGTGGATGGAGCCCTCTATGACCTCTGACTGAGGCTGGGCCTGTGGATGGAGCCCTCTATGACCTCTGACTGAGGCTGGGCCTGTGGATGGAGCCCTCTATGACCTCTGACTGAGGCTGGGCCTGTGGATGGAGCCCTCCATGACCTCTGACTGAGGCTGGGCCTGTGGATGGAGCCCTCTATGACCTCTGCCTGAGGCTGGGCCTGTGGATGGAGCCCTCTATGACCTCTGACTGAGGCTGGGCCTGTGGATGGAGCCCTCTATGACCTCTGACTGAGGCTGGGCCTGTGGATGGAGCCCTCTATGACCTCTGACTGAGGCTGGGCCTGTGGATGGAGCCCTCTATGACCTCTGACTGAGGCTGGGGCTGTGGATGGAGCCCTCTATGACCTCTGACTGAGGCTGGGCCTGTGGATGGAGCCCTCCATGACCTCTGACTGAGGCTGGGGCCTGTGGATGGAGCCCTCTATGACCTCTGACTGAGGCTGGGCCTGTGGATGGAGCCCTCTATGACCTCTGACTGAGGCTGGGCCTGTGGATGGAGCCCTCTCTATGACCTCTGACTGAGGCTGGGCCTGTGGATGGAGCCCTCTATGACCTCTGACTGAGGCTGGGCCTGTGGATGGAGCCCTCTATGACCTCTGACTGAGGCTGGGCCTGTGGATGGAGCCCTCTATGACCTCTGACTGAGGCTGGGCCTGTGGATGGAGCCCTCCATGACCTCTGACTGAGGCTGGGCCTGTGGATGGAGCCCTCTATGACCTCTGACTGAGGCTGGGCCTGTGGATGGAGCCCTCTATGACCTCTGACTGAGGCTGGGCCTGTGGATGGAGCCCTCCATGACCTCTGACTGAGGCTGGGCCTGTGGATGGAGCCCTCTATGACCTCTGACTGAGGCTGGGCCTGTGGATGGAGCCCTCTATGACCTCTGACTGAGGCTGGGCCTGTGGATGGAGCCCTCTATGACCTCTGACTGAGGCCTGGGCCTGTGGACAAGCCCCCTCCATGACCTCTGACTGAGGCTGGGCCTGTGGATGGAGCCCTCTATGACCTCTGACTGAGGCTGGGCCTGTGGATGGAGAGCCCTCTATGACCTCTGACTGAGGCTGGGCCTGTGGATGGAGCCTCTCTATGACCTCTGACTGAGGCTGGGCCTGTGGATGGAGCCCTCCATGACCTCTGCCTGAGGCTGGGGCCTGTGGATGGAGCCCTCTATGACCTCTGACTGAGGCTGGGCCTGTGGATGGAGCCCTCTATGACCTCTGACTGAGGCTGGGCCTGTGGATGGAGCCCTCTATGACCTCTGACTGAGGCTGGGCCTGTGGATGGAGCCCTCTATGACCTCTGACTGAGGCTGGGCCTGTGGATGGAGCCCTCCATGACCTCTGACTGAGGCTGGGCCTGTGGATGGAGCCCTCTATGACCTCTGACTGAGGCTGGGCCTGTGGATGGAGCCCTCTATGACCTCTGACTGAGGCTGGGCCTGTGGATGGAGCCCTCCATGACCTCTGACTGAGGCTGGGCCTGTGGATGGAGCCCTCTATGACCTCTGACTGAGGCTGGGCCTGTGGATGGAGCCCTCTATGACCTCTGACTGAGGCTGGGCCTGTGGATGGAGCCCTCTATGACCTCTGACTGAGGCTGGGCCTGTGGATGGAGCCCTCCATGACCTCTGACTGAGGCTGGGCCTGTGGATGGAGCCCTCCATGACCTCTGACTGAGGCTGGGCCTGTGGATGGAGCCCTCTATGACCTCTGACTGAGGCTGGGCCTGTGGATGGAGCCCTCTATGACCTCTGCCTGAGGCTGGGCCTGTGGATGGAGCCCTCTATGACCTCTGACTGAGGCCTGGGCCTGTGGATGGAGCCCTCTATGACCTCTGACTGAGGCTGGGCCCTGTGGATGGAGCCCTCTATGACCTCTGCCTGAGGCCTGGCCCTGTGGATGGAGCCCTCTCTATGACCTCTGACTGAGGCCTGGGCCTGTGGACAGAGCCCTCTATGACCTCTGACTGAGGCTGGGCCTGTGGATGGAGCCCTCTATGACCTCTGTGACTGAGGCCCTCCAGGGCCTGTGACCGGAGCCCTCCATGACCTCTGACTGAGGCTGGGCCTGTGGATGGAGCCCTCTATGACCTCTGACTGAGGCTGGGCCTGTGGATGGAGCCCTCTATGACCTCTGACTGAGGCTGGGCCTGTGGATGGAGCCCTCTATGACCTCTGACTGAGGCTGGGCCTGTGGATGGAGCCCTCTATGACCTCTGACTGAGGCTGGGCCTGTGGATGGAGCCCTCTATGACCTCTGAACTGAGGCTGGGCCTGTGGATGGATAGAGCCCTCTCTATGACCTCTGACTGAGGCTGGGCCTGTGGATGGAGCCCTCTATGACCTCTGACTGAGGCTGGGCCTGTGGATGGAGCCCTCCATGACCTCTGACTGAGGCTGGGCCTGTGGATGGAGCCCTCTATGACCTCTGACTGAGGCTGGGCCTGTGTGGACGGAGCCCTCCATGACCTCTGACTGAGGCTGGGCCTGTGGATGGAGCCCTCTATGACCTCTGACTGAGGCTGGGCCTGTGGATGGAGCCCTCTATGACCTCTGCCTGAGGAGGCTGGGCCTGTGGATGGAGCCCTCTATGACCTCTGACTGAGGCTGGGCCTGTGGATGGAGCCCCTCTATGACCTCTGCCTGAGGCTGGGCCTGTGGATGGAGCCCTCTATGACCTCTGACTGAGGCTGGGCCTGTGGATGGAGCCCTCTATGACCTCTGCCTGAGGCTGGGCCTGTGGATGGAGCCCTCTATGACCTCTGACTGAGGCTGGGCCTGTGGTGGATGGAGCCCTCTATGACCTCTGACTGAGGCTGGGCCTGTGGATGGAGCCCTCTATGACCTCTGACTGAGAGGCTGGGCCTGTGGATGGAGCCCTCTATGACCTCTGACTGAGGCTGGGCCTGTGGATGGAGCCCTCTATGACCTCTGACTGAGGCTGGGCCTGTGACAGAGCCCTCTATGACCTCTGACTGAGGCCCTAGCCTGTGGATGGAGCCCTCCATGACCTCTGACTGAGGCTGGGCCTGTGGATGGAGCCCTCTATGACCTCTGACTGAGGCTGGGCCTGTGGATGGAGCCCTCTATGACCTCTGACTGAGGCTGGGCCTGTGGATGGAGCCCTCTATGACCTCTGACTGAGGCTGGGCCTGTGGATGGAGCCCTCCATGACCTCTGACTGAGGCTGGGCCTGTGGATGGAGCCCTCTATGACCTCTGACTGAGAGCTGGCCTGTGGATGGAGCCCTCTATGACCTCTGACTGAGGCTGGGCCTGTGGATGGAGCCCTCTATGACCTCTGACTGAGGCTGGGCCTGTGGATGGAGCCCTCTATGACCTCTGACTGAGGCTGGGCCTGTGGATGGAGCCCTCTATGACCTCTGACTGAGGCTGGGCCTGTGGATGGAGCCCTCTATGACCTCTGACTGAGGCTGGGCCTGTGGACGGAGCCCTCTCTATGACCTCTGACTGAGGCTGGGCCTGTGGATGGAGCCCTCTATGACCTCTGACTGAGGCTGGGCCTGTGGATGGAGCCCTCTCATGACCTCTGACTGAGGCTGGGCCTGTGGATGGATGGAGCCCTCTATGACCTCTGACTGAGGCTGGGCCTGTGGATGGAGCCCTCCATGACCTCTGACTGAGGCTGGGCCTGTGGATGGAGCCCTCCATGACCTCTGACTGAGGCTGGGCCTGTGGATGGAGCCCTCTATGACCTCTGACTGAGGCTGGGCCTGTGGATGGAGCCCTCTATGACCTCTGACTGAGGCTGGGCCTGTGGATGGAGCCCTCCTATGACCTCTGACTGAGGCTGGGCCTGTGGATGGAGCCCTCTATGACCTCTGACTGAGGCTGGGCCTGTGGATGGAGCCCTCTATGACCTCTGACTGAGGCTGGGCCTGTGGATGGAGCCCTCTATGACCTCTGACTGAGGCTGGGCCTGTGCATAGAGCCCTCTATGACCTCTGACTGAGGCTGGGCCTGTGGATGGAGCCCACTATGACCTCTGACTGAGGCTGGGCCTGTGGATGGAGCCCTCTATGACCTCTGACTGAGGCCGGGCCTGTGGATGGAGCCCTCCATGACCTCTGACTGAGGCTGGGCCTGTGGACAGAGCCCTCTATGACCTCTGACTGAGGCTGGGCCTGTGGATGGAGCCCTCTATGACCTCTGACTGAGGCTGGGCCTGTGGATGGAGCCCTCTATGACCTCTGACTGAGGCTGGGCCTGTGGATGGAGCCCTCCATGACCTCTGCCTGAGGCCTGGGCCTGTGGATGGAGCCCTCTATGACCTCTGACTGAGGCCTTGCCTGTGGATGGAGCCCTCTATGACCTCTGAGGCTGAGGCTGGGCCTGTGGACCTCTGACCCTCCCTGTTGGATGGACCCTCTGACCTCTGACTGAGGCTGGGCCTGTGGATGGAGCCCTCCATGACCTCTGACTGAGGCTGGGCCTGTGGATGGAGCCCTCTATGACCTCTGACTGAGGCTGGGCCTGTGGATGGAGCCCTCCATGACCTCTGACTGAGGCTGGGCCTGTGGATGGAGCCCTCCATGACCTCTGACTGAGGCTGGGCCTGTGGATGGAGCCCTCCATGACCTCTGACTGAGGCTGGGCCTGTGGATGGAGCCCTCTATGACCTCTGACTGAGGCTGGGCCTGTGGATGGAGCCCTCCATGACCTCTGACTGAGGCTGGGCCTGTGGATGGAGCCCTCTATGACCTCTGACTGAGGCTGGGCCTGTGGATGGAGCCCTCTCTGACCTCTGACTGAGGCTGGGCCTGTGGATGGAGCCCTCCATGACCTCTGACTGAGGCTGGGCCTGTGGATGGAGCCCTCTATGACCTCTGACTGAGGCTGGGCCTGTGGATGGAGCCCTCTCTGACCTCTGACTGAGGCTGGGCCTGTGGATGGAGCCCCTCTATGACCTCTGACTGAGGCTGGGCCTGTGGATGGAGCCCTCCATGACCTCTGACTGAGGCTGGGCCTGTGGATGGAGCCCTCCATGACCTCTGACTGAGGCTGGGCCTGTGGATGGAGCCCTCTATGACCTCTGACTGAGGCTGGGCCTGTGGATGGAGCCCTCCATGACCTCTGACTGAGGCTGGGCCTGTGGATGGAGCCCTCCATGACCTCTGACTGAGGCTGGGCCTGTGGATGGAGCCCTCTATGACCTCTGATGAGGCTGGGGCCTGTGGATGGAGCCCTCTATGACCTCTGACTGAGGCTGGGCCTGTGGATGGAGCCCCTCCATGACCTCTGACTGAGGCTGGGCCTGTGGATGGAGCCCTCTATGACCTCTGACTGAGGCTGGGCCTGTGGATGGAGCCCTCTATGACCTCTGACTGAGGCCTGGCCTGTGGATGGAGCCCTCTATGACCTCTGACTGAGGTTGGGCCTGTGGACGGAGCTCTCCATGACCTCTGATTGAGGCTGGGCCTGTGGATGGAGCCCTCCATGACCTCTGACTGAGGCTGGGCCTGTGGATGGAGCCCTCCATGACCTCTGACTGAGGCTGGGCCTGTGTACAGATGGAGCCCTCTATGACCTCTTACTGAGGCTGGGCCTGTGGATGGAGCCCTCTATGACCTCTGACTGAGGCTGGGCCTGTGGATGGAGCCCTCAATGACCTCTGACTGAGGCTGGGCCTGTGGTTGGAGCCCTCTATCACCTCTGACTGAGGCTGGGCCTGTGGATGGAGCCCTCCATGACCTCTGCCTGAGGCCTGGGCCTGTGGATGGAGCCCTCCATGACCTCTGACTGAGGCTGGGGCCTGTGGATGGAGCCCTCTATGACCTCTGCCTGAGGCTGGGCCTGTGGATGGAGCCCTCTATGACCTCTGACTGAGGCCTACCCTGTGGACGGAGCCCTCTATGACCTCTGTCTGAGGCTGGGCCTGTGGATGGAGCCCTCTATGACCTCTGACTGAGGCTGGGCCTGTGGATGGAGCCCTCTATGACCTCTGACTGAGGCCTGGGCCTGTGGATGGAGCCCTCCATGACCTCTGACTGAGGCTGGGCCTGTGGATGAGCCCTCCATGACCTCTGACTGAGGCTGGGCCTGTGGATGGAGCCCTCCATGACCTCTGACTGAGGCTGGGCCTGTGGATGGAGCCTCTATGACCTCTGACTGAGGCTGGGCCTGTGGATGGAGCCCTCTATGACCTCTGACTGAGGCTGGGCTGTGTGGATGGAGCCCTCTATGACCTCTGACTGAGGCTGGGCCTGTGGATGGAGTCCTCTATGACCTCTGACTGAGGCTGGGCCTGTGGATGGAGCCCTCTATGACCTCTGACTGAGGCCAGGGCCTGTGGATGGAGCCCCATGACCTCTCCTCTGACTGAGGCTGGGCCTGTGGATGGAGCCCTCTATGACCTCTGACTGAGGCTGGGCCTGTGGACTGAGCCCTCTATGACCTCTGATTGAGGCTGGCCCTGTGGATGGAGCCCTCTATGACCTCTGACTGAGGCTGGGCCTGTGGATGAAGCCCTCTATGACCTCTGACCTGAGGCTGGGCCTGTGGATGGAGCCCTCTATGACCTCTGACTGAGGCCTGGGCCTGTGGATGGAGCCCTCCATGACCTCTGCCTGAGGCTGGGCCTGTGGATGGAGCCCTCTATGACCTCTGACTGAGGCCAGGCCTGTGGATGGAGCCCTCCATGACCTCTGACTGAGGCTGGGCCTGTGGATGAAGCCCTCTATGACCTCTGACTGAGGCTGGGCCTGTGGACGGAGCCCTCCATGACCTCTGACTGAGGCTGGGGCCTGTGGATGGAGCCCTCCATGACCTCTGACTGAGGCTGGGCCTGTGGATGGAGTCCTCTATGACCTCTGGTTGAGGCTGGGCCTGTGGATGGAGCCCTCTATGACCTCTGACTGAGGATGGGCCTGTGGTTCGAGCCCCCCATGACCTCTGCCTGAAGGCAGGGCCTGGGGATGGAGCCCCTCTATGACCTCTGATTGAGGCCAGGGCCTGTGGATGGAGCCCTTCATGACCTCTGACTGAGACTGGGCCTGTGGATGTAATCCTCTATGACCGCTCTGACTGAGGCTGGGCCTGTGGACTGAGCCCTCCATGACCTCTGATTGAGGCCAGACCTGTGGATGGAGCCCTCCATGACCTTTGACTGAGGCTGGGCCTGTGGATGGAACCCTCCATGACCTCTGCCTGAGGATAGTTCTACAGATGGAGCCCTCTATTACCTGTGACTGAGGCTGGGACTTTGGATGGAGTACTCTATGTCCTCTGACTGAGGCTGGGCCCTGTGGATGGAGCCCTCTATGATCTCTGACTGAGGCTGGGCCTGTGGTTGGAACCCTCTATGACCTCTGCCTGAGGCTGGGCCTGTGGATGGAGCCCTCTATGACCTCTGCCTGTTTCCTGGCCTGTTGATGGAGTGCTCTCTCACATCTGAGGCCGGGCTGGGGATGGAGACTACTCTGACCTCTGTTTGAGTCTGGGCCTGTGGACAGAGCCCTCTATGACCTCTGACTGAGGCCTACCCCTGGACGGAGCCCTCCATGATCTCTGTCTGAGGCTGGGCCTGTAGATGGAGCCCTCCATGACCTCTGACTGAGGCTGGGCCTGTGAATAGAGCCCTCTATGACCTCTGATTGAGGCTCGGCTTGTGGATGGAGCCCTCCATAACCTCTGCCTGAGGCCGGGCCTGTGGATGGAGCCCTCCATGACCTCTGACTGAGTATGGGCCTGCGGAGGGAGCCCTCTATGATCTCTGATTGAGGCTGGACCTGTGGATGGAGCCCTCTATGACCTCTGACTGAGGCTGGGACTGTGGAAGGAGCCCTCCATGTCCTCTTACTGAGGCTGGGCTTGTGGATACAGCCCTCTATGACCTCTGCCTGAGGCTGGGCCTGTGGAATGGAGTCATCTATGACCACTGACTGAGGCTGGGCTTGTGGATAGAGCCCTCTATGACCTCTGACTGAGGCCGGGCCAGTGGTCGGAGCCCTCCATGACCTCTGACTGAGGCTGGGCTTGTGGATGGAGCCCTCTATGACCTCTGACTGAGGCTGGGCCTGTGGATGGAGCCCTCTATGACCTCTGATGAGGCTGGCCCTGTGGACATAGCCCTCTATGACCTCTGATTGAGGCTGGGCCTGTGGACAAAGCCCTCTATGACATCTGACTGAGGCTGGGCCTGTGGATGAAGCCCTCTATGACCTCTGACTGAGGCCTTGCCTGTGGTGGAGCCCTCTATGACCTCTGCTTGAGGCTGGGCCTGTGGATGAGCCCTCCATGACCTCTGCCTGAGAGCCAGGCCTGTGGAAGGAGCCCTCCATGACCTCTGCCTGAGGACGGGCCTGTGGATGAAGTCCTCCATGACCTCTGACTGAGGCTGGGCCTGTGGACGGAGCCTCTATGACCTCTGAATGAGGCTGGGCCTGTGGATTGGAGCCCTCCATGACCTCTGACTGAGGCTGGGCCTGTGGATGGAGTCCCCTTCATGACCTCTGACTGAGGCTGGGCCTGTGGATGGAGCCCTCTATGACCTCTGACTGAGGATGGAACTGTGGTTCGAGCCCTCCATGACCTCTGCCTGAGGCTGGGCCTGTGGATGGAGCCCTCTATGACCTCTGATTGAGGCCAGGCCTGTGGATGGAGCCCTCCATGACCTCTGACTGAGACTGGGCTGTGGATGGAGCCCTCTCTATGACCTCTGACTGAGGCTGGGCCTGTGGACTGAGCCCTCCATGACCTCGGATTGAGGCCAGACCTGTGGATGGAGCCCTCCATTACCTTTGACTGAGGCTGGACCTGTGGATGAAGTCCTTCATGACCTCTGGTTAGGCTGGGTGTGTGGATGGAGCCCTCTATGACCCTGACTGAGGATGGAACTGTGGTTCGAGCCCCCCATGACCTCTGCCTGAAGGCAGGGCCTGGGGATGGAGCCCTCTATGACCTCTGATTGAGGCCAGGCCTGTGGATGGAGCCCTTCATGTCCTCTGACTCAGACTGGTCCTGTGGATGTAATCCTCTATGACCGCTGACTGAGGCTGGGCCTGTGGACTGAGCCCTCCATGACCTCTGATTGAGGCCAGACCTGTGGATGGAGCCCTCCATTACCTTTGACTGAGGCTGGACCTGTGGATGGAACCCTCCATAACCTCTGCCTGAGGATAGTTCTACAGATGGAGCCCTCTATTACCTGTGACTGAGGCTGGGACTTTGTATGGAGTACTCTATGTCCTCTGACTGAGGCTGGTCCTGTGGATGGACCCCTCTATGATCTCTTACTGAGGCTGGGCCTGTGGTTGGAACGCTCTATGACCTCTGCCTGAGGCTGGGCCTGTGGATGGAGCCCTCTATGACCTCTGCCTGATTCCTGACCTGTTGATGGAGTGCTCTATCACATCTGACTGAGGCCGCACCAGGGGTTGGAGCCCTCTCTGACCTCTGTCTGAGACTGGGCCTGTGGACAGAGCCTTCTATGACCTCTGACTGACGCCTACCCCTGGACGGAGCCCTCCATGATCTCTGTCTGAGGCTGGGCCTATAGATGGAGCCCTCCATGACCTCTGACTGAGGCTGGGCCTGTGAATAGAGCCCTCTATGACCTCTGACTGAAGCTGGGCCTGTGGATGGAGCCCTCCATGTCCTCTGCCTGAGACTGCGCCTGTGGATGGAGCCCTCCATGACCTCTACCTGAGTATACGCCTGCAGAGGGAGCCCTCTATGATCTCTGATTGAGGCTGGACCTGTGGATGGAGCATCTATGACCTCTGACTGAGGCCGGGACTGTGGAAGGATCCCTCCATGTCCTCTTACTGAGGCTGGGCTTGTGGATACAGCCCTCTATGACCTCTGCCTGAGGCTGGGCCTGTAATGGAGTCATCTATGACCACAGACTAAGGCCGGGCTTATGGATAGAGCCCTCTATGACCCCTGACTGAGGCCGGGCCAGTGGTCGGAGCCCTCCATGACCTCTGTCTGAGGCTACGCTTGTGGACGGAACCCCCTATGACTTCTGAGTATGGCTTCGCCTGTGGATGGAGCCCTCTATAACCTCTTATTGAGCCTGGCCCTGTAAACATAGCCCTCTATAACCTCTGATTGAGACAGGGCCTGTGGACAAAGCCCATTATGACATCTACCTGAGGCTGAGCCTGTGGATGAAGCCCTTTATGACCTCCAACTGAGGCCTTGCCTATGGTGGGAGCCCTCTATGACCTCTGCTTGAGTCTGGACCTGTGGACAGAGCCCTCCATGACCTCTGCCTTTGTCCAGGCCTGTAGATGAAGCACTCCATGACCTCTGCCTGAGGCTGGGCCTATGGATGGACCCTCTATGACCTCTGCCTGATTCCTGGTGTGTTGATGGAGTCCTCTAACACATCTGACTGAGACCGGGCCAGTGGTTGCAGCCCTCTCTGACCTCTGTTTGAGTCTGGGCCTGTGGACAGAGCCCTCTATGACCTCTGACTGACACGTAGCCTCTGGACGGAGCCCTCCATGATCTCTGTCTGAGGCCGGGCCTGTAGATGGAGCCCTGTATGAGATCTGCCCAAGGGTGGGCCTGTGGATGAGCCCTCCATGATCACTGCCTGATGCCAGGCCTGTGGAAGGAGCCCTCCATGACCGGTGCCTGAGGACGGGCCTGTGGATGAAGTCCTCCATGACCTCTTACTGAGGCTGGGCCTGTGGACGGAGCTCTCTATGACCTCTGAATGAGGCTGAGGCTGTGTTTGGAGCCCTCCATGACCTCTGACTGAGGCTGGGCCTGTGGATGGAGCCCTCCATGACCTCTGACTGAGGCTGGGTGTGTGGATGGAGCCCTCTATGACCTGACTGAGGCTGGGCCTGTGGTTGGAGCCCTCCCATGACCTCTGCCTGAGGCAGGGGCCTGTGGATGGAGCCCTCTATGACCTCTGATTGAGGCCAGGCCTGTGGATGGAGCCCTTCATGTCCTCTGACTCAGACTGGTCCTGTGGATGTAATCCTCTATGACCGCTGACTGAGGCTGGGCCTGTGGACTGAGCCCTCCATGACCTCTGATTGAGGCCAGACCTGTGGATGGAGCCCTCCATTACCTTTGACTGAGGCTGGACCTGTGGATGGAACCCTCCATAACCTCTGCCTGAGGATAGTTCTACAGATGGAGCCCTGTACTACCTGTGACTGAGGCTGGGACTTTGTATGGAGTACTCTATGTCCTCTGACTGAGGCTGGTCCTGTGGATGGACCCTCTATGACCTCTTACTGAGGCTGGGCCTGTGGTTGGAGCCCTCTATGACCTCTGCCTGAGGCTGGGCCTGTGGATGGAGCCCTCTATGACCTCTGCCTGATTCCTGGCCTGTTGATGGAGTGCTCTATCACATCTGACTGAGGCCGCACCAGGGTTTGGAGCCCTCTCTGACCTCTGTCTGAGACTGGGCCTGTGGACAGAGCCTTCTATGACCTCTGACTGACGCCTAGTCCCTGGACGGAGCCCTCCATGATCTCTGTCTGAGGCTGGGCCTGTAGATGGAGCCCTCCATGACCTCTGACTGAGGCTGGGCCTGTGAATAGAGCCCTCTATGACCTCTGACTGAAGCTGGGCCTGTGGACTAAGCCCTCCATGGCCTCTGCCTGAGACTGCGCCTGTGGATGGAGCCCTCCATGACCTCTACCTGAGTATACGCCTGCGGAGGGAGCCCTCTATGATCTCTGATTGAGGCTGGACCTGTGGATGGAGCATCTATGACCTCTGACTGAGGCTGGGCCTGTGGTTGGATCCCTCTATGACCTCTGCCTGATTCCTGAGCTGTTGATGACATCTGACTGAGGCCGGGCCAGAGGTAGGAGCCCTCCCTGACCTCTACTTGAGTCTGGGCCTGTGGACAGAGCTCTCCATGACTTCTGCCTTTGTCCAGGCCTGTAGATGAAGCCCCATGACCTCTGAATGAGGCTGGGCCTGTGGACTGAGCCCTCCATGACCTCTTCCTGAGTATAGGCCTGCGGATGGAGGCCTCTATGACTTGTGACTGAGGCTGGGCCTGTGGTTGGAGCGCTCCATGACTTCTGACTGAGGCTGGGCCTGTAGATGGAGACCTCCATAATCGCTGACTGAGGCTGGGCCTGTGGATAGAGCCCTCTATCACCTCAAACTGAGGCTGGGCCTGTGGACCGAGCTCTCCATGACCTCAGCCTGAGGCTGGGCCTGTGGATGGAGCCCTCCATATCCTCTTACTGAGGCTGGATCTGTGGATGGAGCCCTCCATGACCTCTTACTGAGAGTGGGGCTGTGGAAGGAGGCCTCCATGACCTCTGGCTCAAGCTGTGCCTGCGGACAGAGCCTTCTATGAGCTCTGACTGAGGCTTGGCATGTGAATGGAACCCTCTATGACCTTTGCCTAAGGCTGGTTTTTTAGATGGAGCCATCCATGACCTGTGACTGTGACTGGGCCTGTGTTTGGAGCCCTCCATGACCTCTGACTGAGGCTGGGCCTGTGGATGGAGACCTCCATGACCTCTGACTGAGCCTGTGTCTATGGATAGAGCACATTTTCACCTCAAACTGAGGCTGGGCCTGGGGACCCAGCTCTCCATGACCTCGGCCTGAGGCTGGGCTTGTGGATGGAGCCCTCCATGACCTCTTACTGAGAGTGGGGCTGTGGACTGGAGCCCTATATGACCTCTGCATGAGGTTAGGCCCATGGATGGAGCCCTCCATGACCTCTGCCTGAGGCTGGGCCAGTGGATGGGCCTTCCTTTACCTCTAACTGAGGGTGGGCCTGTGGATGTAGCCCTCTATGACCACTGACTGAGGCTGGTCCTGTGGTTGGAGCCCTCCATGACCTCTGGCTCAAGCTGTGCCTGTGGACAGAGCCTTCTATGACCTCTGATTGAGGCTTGGTATATGGATAGAACCCTCTATGACCTCTGCCTGAGGCCGTTTTTTTGGATGGAGCCCTCCATGACCTTTGACTGAGGTTGGGCCATTGGATTGAGCCCTCCATTACCTCTGACTGAGCCCGGGCCTGGGAATGGATCCCTCCAATACTCTGACTGAGGCCGGGCCTTTGAATGGAGCCCTCCATGACCTCTGACTGAGGCTGGGCCTGTGGATGGAGCCCTCTATGACCTCTGACTGAGGCTGGACCTGTGGATGGCGCCCTCTATGATCTCTGACTGAGGCTGGGCTTTTGGATGGAGCCCTCTATGATTTCTGACTGAGGCTGGTCCTGTGGATGGACCCCTCTTTGACCTCTGACAGAGGATGGGCATGTGGACGGAGCCCTCCAGGACCTCTGCCAGAGGCTGGGCCTGTGGACAGAGCCCTCCATGTTCTCTTTCTGAAGCTGGGCTTGAGGATGGAGCCCTCCATGTCCTCTGTCTGAGGCTGGGTCTGTGGATGGAGCCCTCCATGACCTCTTACTGAGAGTGGGGCTGTGGAAGGAGCCCTATATGACCTCTGCCTGAGGTTAAGCCCGTGGATGGAGCCCTCCATGACCTCTGCCTGAGGCTGGGCCACTGGATGGGCCCTCCTTTACCTCTAACTGAGGGTGGGCCTGTGGATGTAGCCCTCTATGACCACTGACTGAGGCTGGTCCTGTGGTTGGAGCCCTCCATGACCTCTGGCTCAAGCTGTGCCTGCAGACAGAGCCTTCTATGACCTCTGATGAGGCTTGGCATGTAAATGGAACCCTCTATGACCTCTGCCTGAGGCCGGTTTTTTGGATGGAGCTCTAAATGACCTTTGGCTGAGGCTGGGCCTTTGGATTGAGCCCTCCGTTACCTCTGACAGAGGCCGGGCATGTGAATGGAGCCCTCCATAACCTCTGCCTGAGGATAATTCTGCAGATGGAGCCCTCTATGACCTCTGACTGAGGCTCGGCCTGTGGACAGAGCTCTCCATGACCTCTACCTGATGCTGGGCCTGTGGATGGAGCCCTCCATGTACTCTGTGTGACGCTGGGCCTGTGGATGTAGCCCTCCATGACCTCTGCCTGAGGCTGGGCCAGTGGATTGGCCTTCCATTACATCTGACTGAGGGTGGGCCTATGAATGGAGCCCTCTATGACCTCTGACTGAGCCTGGGCATGTGGATGGAGCGTTCCATGTCCTCTGTGTGACGCTGGGCCTGTTGACTGAGCCTTCCGTGACCTCTGCCTATGGCCGTTCCTGTGGATGGAGCCCTCCATGTCCTCTGCCTGAGTATAGGCCTGCAGATGGAGGCCTTAATGACCTCTGACTGAGGCTGAGCCTGTCAATGGAGTCCTTTATGACCTTTGAATGAGGCTGGGATCTGTGGATGGAATCCTCTATGACCTCTGAGTGAGGGTGGTCCTGTGGTTGGAGCCTTCCATGACCTCTGACTGAGGCTGGGCCTCTGGATGAAGCCATCCGGGACCTCGGCCTGAAGCCGGACCTGTGCTTGGAGTGCTCTATGACATCTGCCTGAGGCCAGTTGATGGAACCCTCTATGACCTCTGACTGAGGCTGGGCCTGTAGTTGGGACACTCCATGACCTCTGACTGAGGCTGGGCCTGTGGACTAAGCCCTCTATGTCCTCTGCCTGAGACTGTGCCTGTGGATGGAGCCCTCCATGGAACTCTATCTGAGTATACACCTGCGGAGGGAGCCCTCTATGATCTCTGACTGAGGTTGGACCTGTGGATGGAGGGTCTATGACCTCTGACTGAGGCTGGGCCTGTGGACTAATCCCTCCATGTCCTCTGACTGAGGCTGGACCTGTGGATGGAGGGTCTATGACCTCTGACTGATGCTGGGCCTGTGTATGGATCCCTCCATGTCCTCTGACTGAGGCTGGGCTTGTGGGTAGGCCCTCAATGACCTGTGTCTGAGGCCTGGCCTGTCCGTGGAGCCCCTCCATGACCTCTGACTGAAGCTGGGCCTGTGAATAGAGCCCTCTTATGTCCTCTGACTGAAGTGAGGCCTGTGGACGGAGTTCTCTCATGACATCTTCCTGAGGCTGGGCCTGTGCATGTAGCCCTCTATGACCTCTGACTGAGGCTGGGCTGGTGGTGGAGCCCTCTATGACCTGTGGATCGAGCCCGCCATGACCTCTGTGTGAGGCTGGGCCTGTTGACTGAGCATTCCATGACCTCTACCTGTGGCCGGTGTTGTGGATGGAGCCCTTCATGTCCTCTGCCTGAGAATAGGCCTGCAGATGGAGGCCTCAATTACCTCTGACTGAGGCTGAGCCTCTGAATGGAGCCCTCTATGACCTTTGATTGAGGCTTGGTCTGTGGACGGAGCCCTCCATGACATCTGCTGAGGCTGGGCCTGTGGATGAAGCCCTCCATGTCCTCTGCATAAGGCTGGGCCTTTCTATAGAGCCCTCTATGTCCTCTGACTGAGGCTGATCCTGTGGATGGACCCCTCTATCATATCTGACTGATGATGGGCTTGTGGACGGAGCCCGCCATGACCTCTGACTGAGGCTGGGCCTTTTTTTTGGAGCCCCTCTATGACCTCTGACTGAGGCTGGGTCTGTGGATGGAGCCCTCTATTACCTCTGACTGAGGCTGGGCCTGTGGACAAAGCCCTCCATGACCTCTGACTGAGGCTGGGCTTGAGGATGGAGCCCTCCATGTCCTCTGACTGAGGCTGGGTCTGTGGATGGAGCCCTCCATGACCTCTTACTGAGAGTGGGGCTGTGGAAGGAGCCCTATATGACCTCTGCCTGAGGTTAGGCCCGTGGATGGAGCCCTCCATGACCTCTGACTGAGGCTGGGCCATGGATGGGCCCTCTCTTTACCTCTGACTGAGGGTGGGCCTGTGGATGGAGCCCTCTATGACCTCTGACTGAGGCTGGGCCTGTGGATGGAGCCCTCCATGACCTCTGGCTGAAGCTGTGCATGTGGATGGAGCCCTCTATGACCTCTGACTGAGGCTTGGCATGTGAATGGAAACCTTCTATGACCTCTGCCTGAGGCCGGTTTTTTTTGGATGGAGCCCTCCATGACCTTTGGCTGAGGCTGGGCCTGGATGGATTGAGCCCTCCATTACCTCTGACTGAGGCCGGGCCTGTGAATGGAGCCCTCCATGACCTCTGACTGAGGCTGGGGCTGTGGATGGAGCCCTCTATGACCTCTGACTGAGGCTGGGCCTGTGGACGGAGCCCTCCATGACCTCTGCCTGAGGCTGGGCCTGTGGATGGAGCCCTCCATGTACTCTGTCTGAGGCTGTGCCTGTGGATGGAGGAGCCCTCCATGACCTCTGACTGAGGCTGGGCCTGTGGATGGAGCCCTCCATGACCTCTGCCTGAGGCCTGACCTGTGGACGGAGCCCTCCATGACCTCTGGCTGAGGCTGGGCCTGTGGATGGAGCCCTCCATGACCTCTGACTGAGGCTGGGCCTGTGGATGGAGCCCTCTATGACCTCTGACTGAGGCTGGGCATGTGGATGGAGCCCTCCATGACCTCTGACTGAGGCTGGGCCTGTGGATGAGCCCTCCATGACCTCTGACTGAGGCTGGGCCTGTGGATGGAGCCCTCCATGTCCTCTGCCTGAGGCTAGGCCTGCAGATGGAGGCCTTCTATGACCTCTGACTGAGGCTGAGCCTGTCAATGGAGTCCTGACTATGACCTTTGAATGAGGCTGGGCTCTGTGGATGGAGCCCTCTATGACCTCTGAGTGAGGGTGGTCCTGTGGTTGGGAGCCCTCCATGACCTCTGACTGAGGCTGGGCCTGTGGATGAAGCCCTCCATGTCCTCTGCCTGAGGCTGCACCTGTGGATGGAGCCCTCCATGACCTCTGATCTGAGTATACACCTGCGGAGGGAGCCCTCTATGACCTCTGACTGAGGCTGGGCCTGTGGATGGAGCCTCTATGACCTCTGACTGAGGGTAGGCCTGTGGACGGAGCCCTCCATGTCAACTGACTGAGGCTGGGCTGTGTGGGTACAGCCCTCTATGTCCTCTGTCTGAGGCCGAGCCTGTGGAGGTCGAGCCCTCCATGACCTCTGACTGAGGCTGGGCTGTGGATGGAGCCCTCTATGTCCTCTGACTGAGGTTGGGCCTGTGGACAGAGCCCTCCATGACCTCTGCCTGAGGCTGGGCCTGGGCCTGCATGTAGCCCTCTATAGACCTCTGACTGAGGCTGGTCCTGTGGATCGGAGCCCGCCATGACCTCTGTGTGAGGATGGGCCTCTTGACTGAGCATTCCATGACCTCTGCCTGAGGCCGGTCCTGTGGATGGAGCCCTCCATGTCCTCTGCCTGAGGCCGGCCTGCAGATGGAGGCCTCTATGACCTCTCACTGAGGCTGAGCCTTCAATGGAGTCCTCTATGACCTTTGAATGAGGCTGGGATGTGGATGGAATCTTCTATGACCTCTGAGGCTGGGGGCTGAGTGAAGCTGGTCCTGTGGTTGGAGCCTTCCATGATCTCTGACTGAGGCTGGGCCTGTGGATGAAGCCCTCCCATGACCTCTGCCTGAAGCCGGGTACTGTGCTGGAGGATGGAGTGCTCTATGACCTCTGCCTGAGGCCAGGCCTGTTGATGGAACCCTCTATGACTTCTGAGTGAGGCTGGGCCTGTGGTTGGGACCCTCTCCATGACCTCTGACTGAGGCTGGGCCTGTGGACTGAGCCCTCCATGTCCTCTGCCTGAGGCTGCGCCTGTGGATGGAGCCCTCCATGCCCTCCATGACTCTATCTGAGGCTGGGCCTGTGGTGGGAGCCCTCTATGACCACTGACTGAGGCTGGTCCTGTGGTTGGAGCCCTCCATGACCTCTGGCTCAAGATGTGCCTGCAGGCAGAGCCTTCTATGACCTCTGACTGAGGCTTGGGCCTGTGAATGGAACCCTCTATGACCTCTGCCTGAGGCCGGTTTTGTGGATGGAGCCCACCATGACCTCTACCTGAGGCTGGGACTGTCGATGGAGCCCTCTATGATCTCTGACTGAGGCCTGGCTTTTGGTTGGAGCCCTCTATGACCTCTGACTGAGTCCGGGCCTGGATGGAGCCCTCTATGTCACCTGCCTGAGGCTGAGCTTATGGATGGAGCCCTCTATGACCTCTGATTTATGCTGGGCTTGTGGACAAAGCCCTCCATGACCTCTGCCTTAGGCTGGGCCTGTGGATGAGTCCTCCATGATCCTCTTCCTGAAGCCAGGCCTGTGGATAGAGCCCTCTATGTCCTCTTACTGAGGCTGGTCCTGTGGATGGACCCCTCTATGAACTCTGACTGAGGATGGGCATGTGGACGGAGCCCGCCATGACCTCTGCCTGAGGCTGGGCCTTTTTTGGAGCCCTCTATGTCCTCTGACTGAGGCTGGTCCTGTGGATGGACCCCTCTATGACCTCTAGCTGAGGATGGGCCTGTGGATGGAGCCCTCCAGGACCTCTGACTGAGGCTGGTCCTGTTGATATAATCCTCTATGACCGCTGACTGAGTCTGTACCTGTGGTTGGAGCCCTCCATGACCTGTGACTGAGGCTGGGCCTGTGGATGTAGCCCTCTATGACCTCTGACTGAGGCCGGACCAGTTGTTGGAGCCCTCCATGACCTCTGTCTGAGGCTGGGCCTGTGGATGGAGCCCCTATTGACCTCTGATTGAAGCTGGGATCTGTGGATGGAATCCTCTATGACCTCTGACTGAGGCTGGGCATGTGGATGGAGCCTTCCATGTCCTCTGTGTGAGGCTGGGCCTGTTGACTGAGCCTTTCGTGACCTCTGTCTGAGGCCGATCCTGGGGATGGAGACCTCCATGTTCTCTGCCTGTGCATAGGCCAGCAGATGGAGGCCTCTATGACCTGTGACTGAGTCTGAGCCTGTCAATGGAGTCCTCTATGACCTTTGAATGAGGCTGGGATCTGTAGATGGAATCCTCTATGACCTCTGACTGAGGCTGGTCCTGTGGTTGGAGCCTTCAATGACCTCTGATGGAGGGTGGGCCTCCTGATGGAGCGCTCAATGACCTCTGTCTGAGGATGGGACTGTGGATAGAGCCCTCTGTGATCTCTGACTGAGGTCTGGCCTTTGGTTGGAGCCCTCTAGGACCTCTGACTGATTCTGGGCAACTGGTTATAGCCCTCTATGACATCTGCCTGAGGCCCAGCCTATGGATGGAGCCCTCTATGACCTCTGCTTTATGCCAGGCTTTTGGACGGAGCCCTCCATGACCTTTGCCTTATGCTGGGCCTGTGGATGAGTCTTCCATGATCCCTGCCTGAATCCAGGCCTATGGACGTAGCCCTCCAGGACCTCTGCCTAGGGTCGGGCCTTTGGATGGAGTCCTCCATGACCTCTGACTGAGGCTGGGCCTGTGGATGGAGCCCTCTATGACCAATGACTGAGGCTGGACCAGTGGATGGCGCCCTCCATGACCTCTGACTGAGGCTGGGACTGTGGATGGAGCCCTCTATGATCTGTGACTGTGGCTGGGCCTGTGGATGAAGCCCTCTATTACCTCTGATTGAGCCTTGACCTTTTGACAGAGCCCTCTATGACCTGTGACTGAGGCTTGGACTGTGAATGGAGCCCTCTATGACCTCTCACTGAGGTTGGGCCAGTGGATAGAGCCTTCCATGACCTATGACTGAGGCTCGGCCTGTGGATAGAGCCCTCCATGACCTATGACCGAGGCTGGGCCTGTGGACGGAGGTCTACATGACCTCTTCCTGAGGCTGGGCCTGAGGATGGAGCCTTCCTTGTCCTCTGACTGAGGCTGGGCCTGTGGATGTAGCCCTCCATGACCTCTGAATGAGGCTGGGCCTGTGGATGGAGCCCTCTATGACCTCTGCCTGAGGCCTGGCCTGAGGTGGGAGCCCTCTATGACCTCTGACTGAGGCCGGACCAGTTGTTGGAGCCCTCCAGGAACTCAGCCAGAGGCTGGGCCTGTGGTAGGAGCCCTCCATGTCCTCTGTCTGAGGCTGGGCCTGTGGATGGAGCCCCTATTGACCTCTGATTGAAGCTGGGATCTGTGGATGGAATCCTCTATGACCTCTGACTGAGGCTGGGCATGTGGATGGAGCCCTCTATGACCTCTGCCTGAGGCCTGGCCTGAGGTTGGAGCCCTCTATGACCTCTCACTGAGGCCGGACGAGTTGTTGGAGCCCTCCAGGAACTCAGCCAGAGGCTGGGCCTGTGGTTGGAGCCCTCCATGTCCTCTGTCTGAGGCTAGGCCTGTGGAAAGACCCCTCTATGACCTCTGACTAAGGCTTTGCCTGTGGATGGAGCCCTTTGCAACCTCTTATTGATGCTGGGCCTGTGGACATAGCCCTCTATAACCTCTGATTGAGACTGGGCCTGTGGACAAAGCCCATTATGACATCTACCTGAGGCTGGGCCTGTGGATGGAGCCCTTTATGACCTCCAAATGAGGCCTTGCCTGTGGTGGGAGCCCTCTATGACCTCTGACTGAGACCTAGATACTGGACAGAGCCCTCCATGACCTTTGCCTGAAGCCGGGCCCTGGATGGAGCCCTCTATGACATCTGCCTGAGGCCGGGCCTGTAGATGGAGCCCTGTATGAGCTCTGCCCGAGGCTGGGCCTGTGGATGAGCCCTCCATGATCACTGCCTGAAGCCAGGCCTGTGGAAGGAGCCCTCCATGACCGGTGCCTGAGGACGAGCCTGTGGATGAAATCCTCCATGACCTCTTACTGAGACTGGGCCTGTGGACGGAGCTCTCTATGACCTCTGAATGAACCTCAGCCTGTGGTTGGAGCCCTCCGTGACCTCTGATTCAGGCTGGGCCTGTGGATGGAGTCCTTCATGACCTCTGGGTGAGGCTCGTTGTGTGGATGGATCCCTCTATGACCCTGACTGAGGATGGGCCTGTGGATGGAGCCCTCCATGACCTCTGATTGACGCCAGGCCTGTGGATGGAGCCCTCCATGACCTCTGACTGAGGCTGGGCTTGTGGATGGAGCCCTCCATTATCTCTGCCTGTAGCTTGGCCTGTGGTTGAAGCTCTCCATGACCTCTGCTTGAAGCAGGGCCAGTGGATGGAGCCCTCCATGAACTCTGCCTGAAGCCGGGCCTGTGATCTGAGCCCCCCATGTCCTCTACCTGAGGTTGGGCCTCTGGACGCAGCCCTCTATGACCTCTTACTGATGCTGGGTCTGTGGAAAGGGCCCTCTATGACCTCTGTTTGAGGCTGGGCCTGTGGACGGGGCCCTTTATGACCTCTGATTGAGGCCGGGCCTATGGATCGAGACCTCCATGACCTCTGACTGAGGCTGGGCCTGTGGTTTGAGCCCTCTTTAACCTCTGACTGGGCTGGGCTTGTGTATGGAGCCCTCCCTGACCTTTGCCTGAGGCCGGGCCTATCGTTGGAGTGCTCTATGACCTCTGCCTGAGGCTGGGCCTGTGATTGGAGACCTCCATGACCTCTGACTGAGGCCGGGCCTGTGGTTGGAACCCTCTTTGACCTCTAACTGAGCCTG
Organism: Ia io; assembly: GCA_025583905.1. NCBI lineage: Eukaryota > Metazoa > Chordata > Mammalia > Chiroptera > Vespertilionidae > Ia > Ia io. The sequence goes on along the minus strand of JAJQQW010000024.1, from coordinate 18,064,311 downwards.
GGACTGTGTATGGAGCCCTCCATGACCTCTGTCTGAGGCAGCGCCTGTAGATAGAACCATCCATGACCTCTGACTGAGGCCGGGCCTGTGGATGGAGCTCTCCATGACATCTGCATGAGACCGGGCCTGTGGTTGGAGAGCTATATGACCTCTGCATGAGGCTTTCCCTGTGTATGGAGCCATCCATGATCTCTGTATGAGCATGGGCCTGTGGACCAAGCCCTTTATAATCTCTGACTGAGGCTGGGCGTTTGGACTGGGCCCTCTATAACCTTTGACTAAGGCTGGCCCTGTGGATGGAGCCCTCCATGAGCGCTGACTGGGGCTGGGCCTGTGGTTGGAGCTCTCCATGACCACTGCCTGAAGACGGGACTGTGGATGGAGCCCTCCATGACCTCTGCCTTAACACGGGCCTGTGGATGGAGCCTTCTATGATCTCTGACTGTGGCTGGGCCTGTGGATGGTGCCCTATATCACCTCTTATTGAGTCTTGGCCTGTGGACAGAGCCCTCTATGACCTCTGACTGAGGCTAGGCCTGTGGATGGAGCCCTCTATGACATCTGACTGAGGCTGGGCTAGTAGATGGAGCCCTCCATGACCTCTGACTGTGGCTGGGCCTGTGGGTGGAGCCCTCTAGGACCTCTGATTGAGGATGGGACTGTGGACAGAGCCCTCTATGAACTGTGGATTGAGGCTGGGCCTCCGGACTGAGCACTCTATGAACTCCTTCTGAGGTTTGGCCTGTGGTTGGAGCCATCTTTGACCTCTGACTGAGGCCGGGCCTGTGGTTGGACCCTCTATGACTTCTGATTGCAGCTGGGCCTGTGGACGGAACCCTCTATGACTTCAGATTGAGGCTCGGCCTGTGTACAGAGCCCTATATGACCACTTACTGATGGTGGGTCTGTGGTTTGACCCCTCTATGACTTCTGACTGAGGCCGGGCCTGTGGAATGAGCCCTCTATGACCTCTGCCTGCGGCCAGCACTGTTGATGGAACGAACCATGACCTCTGACTGAGGCTGGGCCTGTGGATGGAGCCCTCTATGACTTCTGCCTGAGGCTGGGTCTGTTTACAGAACCCTCTACGACCACTTTCTAAGGCTGGGTCTGTGGAACAAGCCCTCTATGACTTCTGACTGAGGCTCGGCCTGTGGACGGATCACTCTACAACCTCTGATTGAGGCTGAGCCTGTGGATGAAGCCCTACATGACCTCTGACTGAGGCTGTGCCTGTGGATGGAGCCCTCTATGACCTCTGATTGCTGCTGGGCCTGTGGACAGAACCCTCTATTGTCTTCAGATTGAGGCTGGGCCTGTGGATGGAGCCCTCTATGACCTCTGACTGAGGCTGGGCCTGTGGACAGAGACCCTCTATGACTTCTGACTGAGGCTGGGCCTATGGATGGAGCCCTCCATGACCTCTGCCTAAAGCCGGGCCTGTGGATGAAGCACTCTATGAAATCTGCCTGAGGCTGGGCCTGTGGAATGAGCCCTGTATGACCTCTGCCTGCGGCCGGCACTGTTGATGGAGCGAACCATGTCCTCTGACTGAAGCTGGGCCTGTGGATGGAGCCCTCTATGACTACTGCCTGAGGCCCGGCCTGTGGACGGACCCGTCCATGACCTCTGAATAAGGCTGGGACTGTCGATGGAGCCCTCCATGACCGCTGACTGAGGATGGGCCAGTGGATGGAGCCCTCCATGACCCCTGCCTGAGGCTGGGCCTGTGGATGGAGCCCTCCATAAATCTGACTGAAGCTGGGCCTATAGATGGAGCCCTCTATAACCTCTGCCTGAGGCTGGGCCTGTGGATGGAGCCCTCCATGACCTCTGACTGAGGCTGGGCCTGTGAATGGAGCCCTCAATGACCTGTGACTGAGGCTAGGCCTATGGATGGAGCCCTCTATGACATCTGCCTGAGGCCGGCACTGTGGATGGAGCCAACCATGACCTCTGACTGAGGTTGGGCCTGTGGATGGAGCCCTCCTGATGCCGGGCTCTGACTGAGAGGCCGGGCCTGTGGACGGAGCCCTCCATGACCTCTGTGTGAGGCTGGGCCTGTGGATGAGCCCTCTATGATCACTGCCTGAAGCCAGGCCTGTGGATGGAGCCCTCCAGGACCTCTGCCTGAAGCCAGGCCTGTGTATGGAGCCCTCCATGACATCTGCCTTAGGGCAGGCCAGTCCAGTGGATGGAGCCCTCTTTGACCTCTGATTGAGGCTTGGCCTGTGGACATAGCCCTCTATGACCTGTGATTGAGGCTGGGCCTGTGGACAGAGCCCTCTATGACCTCTGACTTAGGCTGGGCCTGTGGAGGGAGCACTCTATGACAACTGATTGAGGCTGGGCCTGTGTGTATGGGAGCCCTCTATATGACCTCTGCCTGAGGCTGGGCCTGTGGAGGGAGCATTCTATGACCTGCTGCCTGAGGCTGGGCCTGTGGACAGAGCCCTCTATGACCTCTGACTGAGGCTGGGCCTGTGGAGTGGAGCCCTCTATGACTTCTGACTGAGGCTGGGCCTGTGGATGGAGCCCTCCATGACCTCTGACTGAGGCTGGGCCTGTGGTTGGAGCCCTCTATCACCTCTGACTGGCTGGGCCTGTGGATGGAGCCCAACATGACCATGCCTGGGCCTGGGCCTGTGGTTGGAGCTCTCCATGACCACTGCCTGAAGCCAGGACTGTGGATGGAGCCCTCCATGACTTCTGACTGAGGCCTGGCCTGTGGATGGAGCCCTCCATGACCTCTGCCTGAGGCTGGGCTTGTGGACGGAGGCACCTATGACCTCTGACTGAGAATGGGCCTGTGGATGGAGCCATCTATGACCTCTGATTGAGGCTGGGTCTGTGGAAAGAGCCCTCTATAATCTCTGACTGAGGATGAGCCTTTGGATGGAGCCAGCTGTGACCTCTGACTGAGGCTGGGCCTGTGGTTGGAGCCCTCTATGACCTCTGACTGAGGCTGGGCTTATGGATGGAGCCCTATATGACCTCTGCCTGAAGCCGGGCCTGTGGATGGAGCACTCTATGAAATCTGCCTGAGGCCGGGCCTGGGGACGCAGCCCTCTATGACCTCTTACTGAGGCTGGGCCTGTTGACAGAGCCCTCTATGACCTCTGACTGATGCTGGACCTGTAGTTGGAGCCCTCCATGACCTCTGACTGAGGCTGGGCGTGTGGATGGAGCCCTCCATGATCTCTGCCTGTAGCCTGGCCTGTGGTTGAAGCTCTCAATGACCTCTGCCTGAAGCAGGGCCAGTGGATGGAGCCCTCCATGAACTCTGCCTGAAGCCGGGCCTGTGATCTGAGCCCCCCATGACCTCTAACTGAGGCTGGGCCTGTGGACACAGCCCTCTATGACCTCTTACTGATGCTGGATCTGTGGAAAGAGCCCTCTATGACCTCTGTTTGAGGCTGTGCCTGTGGACTGGGCACTTTATGACCTCTGATTGAAGCCGGGCCTGTGGATCGAGACCTCCATGACCTCTGACTGAGGTTGGGCCTGTGGTTGGAGCCCTCTTTAACCTCTGACTGAGGCTGGGCTTGTGTATGGAGCCCTCCCTGACCTTTGCCTGAGGCCGGGCCTGTCGTTGGAGTGCTCTATGACCTCTGCCTGAGGCTGGGCCTGTGATTGGAGACCTCCATGACCTCTGACTGAGGCCAGGCCTGTGGTTGGAGCCCTCTTTGACCTCTGACTGAGCCTGGGCCTGTGTATGGAGCCCTCCATGACCTCTGTCTGAGGCAGAGCCTGTAGATAGAGCCATCCATGACCTCTGACTGAGGCCGGGCCTGTGGATGGAGCCCTCCATGACATCTGCATGAGACCGGGCCTGTGTTGGGAGCGCTATATGACCTCTGCATGAGGCTTTGCCTGTGTATGGAGCCATCCATTATCTCTGTATGAGCCTGGGCCTGTGGACCAAGCCCTCTATAATCTCTGACTGAGGCTGGGCCATTGGACGGGGCCCTCTATAACCTTTGACTAAGGCTGGCCCTGTGGATGGAGCCCTCCATGACTGCTGACTGGTGCTGGGCCTGTGGTTGGAGCTCTCCATGACCACTGCCTGAAGATGGGACTGTAGATGGAGCCCTCAATGACCTTTGCCTGAAGCCGGGCCTGTGAACTGACCCTCAGTCACCTCTGACTAAGGCTTGGGTGTGTGGATGGAGCCCTCTATGACCTCTGATTGAGGCTGGGCCTGTGTACAGAGCCCTCTACGACCACTTTCTAAGGCTGGGGCTGTGGAACAAGCCCTCTATGACCTCTGATTGAGGCTCGGCCTGTGGACGGAGCCCTCTATAACCTCTGATTGAGGCCGAGCCTGTGGATGGAGCCCGCTATGACCTCTGACTGAGGCTGGATGGACCTGTGGATGGAGCCCTCTAGGACCTCTGATTGAGGATGGGACTGTGGACAGAGCCCTCTATGAACTGTGATTGAGGCTGGGCCTGCGGACAGAGCACTCTGTGACCAACTTCGGAGGTTGGGCCTGTGGTTGGAGCCATCTTTGACCTCTGACTGAGGCCGGGCCTGTGGTTGGAGCCCTCTATGACTTCTGATTGAGGCTGGGCCTGTGTACAGAGCCCTATATGACCACTTACTGATGGTGGGTCTGTGGTTTGACCCCTCTATGACTTCTGACTGAGGCTGGGCCTGTGGATGGAGCCCTCTATGACTTTTTCTTGAGGCCTGGCCTGTGGACGGAGCCGTCAATGACCTCTTACTGATCCTGGGCTTCTTGACGAAGGCCTCTCATGACCTCTGACTGAGGCTGGCACTCTGGAAAGAAACCTCTTTGAACTCTGACTGATGCTGAACCTGTAGTTGGAGCCATCCATGACCTCTGACTGAGGCCGGGCCTGTGGATGGAGCCCTCCATGACATCTGCATGAGACCGGGCCTGTGATTGGAGCGCTATATGACTACTGCATGAGGCTTTGCCTGTGTATGGAGCCATCCATGATCTCTGACTGAGCCTGGGCCTGTGGACCAAGCCCTCTATGACCTCTGACTGAAGCTGTGCCTGTTCACGGAGGCCTCCATTACCTCTGCCTGAAGACGTGGCTGCGGTTGGAGTGCTCTATGACCTCTGCCTGAGGCGGGGCCTGTGGAGGGAGCCCTCTATGACCTTTGCCTTTAGGCCCGGCCTGTGGATGGAGTTCTCCATGACCTCTTACTGAGGCTGGGCCTTTTGACGGAGCCCTCTATGACCTCTGAATGAGGCTGTACCTGTGGTTGGAGCCCTCCATGACCTGTGACTGAGGCTAGGCCTGTGGATGGAGCCTTCCATGACCTTTGACTCATGCTGAGTCTGTGGATGGAGCTCTCTATGACCTCTGACTGTGGCTGGGCCTGTGATGGAGCCCTCTAGGACCTCTGATTGAGGCTGGGACTGTGGACAGAGCCCTCTATGAATTGTGATTGAGGCTGGGCCTGCGGACAGAGCCCTCTATGACCTCTTACTGAGGCTGGGCCTGTGGACAGAGCCCTCTATAACCTCTGATTGAGGCCAAGTCTGTGGATGGAGCACTCCATGACCTCTGACTCAGGCTGGGCCTGTGGATGGAACCTGCTATGACCTCTGACTGAGGCTGGACCTGTGGTTGGAGCCTTCCATGACCTCTGACTGTGGCTGGGCCTGTGGATGGAACCCTCTAGGACCTCTGACTGAGGATGGGACTGTGGACAGAGCCCTCTATGAACTGTGATTGGGGCCGGGCCTGTGGTTTGAGCCCTCTATGACCTCTGATTGAGGATGGGCCTGTGTACAGAGCCCTATACGACCACTTACTGAGGGTGGGTCTGTGGTTTGACCCCTCTATGACTTCTGACTGAGGCTGGGCCTGTGGATGGAGCCCTCTATGACTTCTGCCTGAGGCTCGGCCTGTGGACGGAGCCATCCATGACCTCTTACTGAGCCTGGGCTTCTTGACGGAGGCCTCTATGACCTCTGACTGAAGCTGGGACTCTGGACGGAACCCTCTTTGACCTCTGACTGATGCTGGACCTGTAGTTGGAGCCCTCAATGACCTCTGCCTGAGGCTGGGCTTGTGGACGGAGCCACCTATGACCTCTGACTGAGGCTGGGCCTGTGGATGGAGACCTCCATGACCTCTGCCTGAGGCCAGGCCTGTGGATGGAGCCCTCTATGACATCTGACTGATGCTGGACCTATGGATGGAGCCCTCTATGACCTCTGACTGAAGCTGTGCCTATTCACGGAGGCCTCCATGACCTCTGTCTGAAGCTGGCCTGGACGGAGCCTCTGACGAGGCTGGCCCTGGACGGAGCCCTCTATGACCTCTGACTGAGGCTGGGCCTGTGGATGGAGCCCTCCATGACCTCTGACTGAGGCTGGGCCTGTGGGAACGTGCCTGTGGATGTAGCCCTCTGACCTGACTGAGGCTGAGCCTGTGGATGTAGCCCTCTATGACTTCTGCCTGAAGCCAGGACTGGGGAAGCAGACCTCCCTAACCTCTGTCTGAGGGCAGGCTTGTGGAAGGAGCCCTTTATGACCTTTGATAGGCTGGGCCTTAGGAATGTGCCCTCTATGACCTCTTACTTAGGCTGGGCCTGTGGATGGAGGCCTCTATGATATCTGACTGAGGCTGGGCCTGTGTTTGGAGCCCTCCATGACCTTCCACTGAAGCTGGGCTTGTGGATGGAGGGTTCCATCCACAGGCTCGAACTCAGGCAGAGATCATAGTGGACTCTACTCTCCACACACTGCCGGGAGCCCGGGAGGCACTGACTCTGCTCCCAGCTCCCTGCCGGGAGCCCGAGAGGCACTAACTCAGCTCTCAGCACCATGGCAGGAGACCGGGAGGCACTGACTCTGCTCTCAGCACCCAATAGGGAGCCTGAAAGTTACTGACTCTGCTCTCAGGTCCCTGCCAAGAGCTCGGAATGCACCATGCTCTGCCCTCAGCACCCTGCCGGGAGACCAGGAGGTACCGTGTTCTGATCTCAGCATCCAACCGGGAGCCTGGGAGACACCGTGATCTGCTCTCAGCACCCTGCCGGGAGCCCGGAAGTCACTGACTCTGCTCTCAGCTCCCTGCCAAGAGCTCGGAATGTACCATGCTCTGCCCTCAGCACCCTGCCGGGAGCCCGGGATGCACCGTGCTCTGCTCTGAGCACCAGGCCCCCCGAGGTCTGCAGGAGCCCAATCCTGGCTCCCAGAGGTCGTGTGGACAGAGAGCGGCACAGAACGCAGCTTCTGCCCCTTTCACCACTTTGAGGCCCTCTTTGTTCCATTTCTGAGCCACAGAAATCCCAATTTTGTTTCTGATCTGGCTATATCCTGAGTTTCTTTTAAAGTATTTTTTACTCCCGTTAAGCATTTGACGCAGAAGAGAGGTGCCGGTGCATAAGCTTACACCAGCATGACCATCTCCCCAGCTGAAAGCCCATGGATGGAGTCTTCCATGACCTTTGACTCATGCTGAGTCTGTGGATGGAGCTCTCTATGACCTCTGACTGTGGCTGGGCCTGTGATGGAGCCCTCTAGGACCTCTGATTGAGGCTGGGACTGTGGACGGAGCCTTATATGACCTATGATTGCAGCTGGGCCTGTGGAAAGAGCCCTCTATAACCTCTGATTGATGCCGAGTCTGTGGATGGAGCACTCCATGACCTCTAACTCAGACTGGGCCTATGGATGGAACCTACTATGACCTCTGACTGAGGCTGGACCTGTGGTTGGAGCCTTCCATGACCTCTGACTGTGGCTGAGCCTGTGGATGGAACCCTCTAGGACCTCTGACTGAGGATGGGACTGTGGACAGAGCCCTCTATGAACTGTGATTGAGGCTGGGCCTGCAGACAGAGCCCTCTATGACCTCCTTCTGAGGTTGGGCCTGTGGTTGGAGCCATCTTTGACCTCTGACTGAGGCCAGGCCTGTGGTTGGAGCCCTCTATGACCTCTGATTGAGGATGGGCCTGTGTACAGAGCCCTATACGACCACTTACTGAGGGTGGGTCTGTGGTTTGACCCCACTATGACTCTGACTGAGGCTGGGCCTGTGGATGGAGCCCTCTATGACTTCTGCCTGAGGCTCGGCCTGTGGACGGAGCCATCCATGACCTCTTACTGATCCTGGGCTTCTTGACGGAGGCCTCTATGACCTCTGACTGAGGCTGGGACTCTGGACGGAACCCTTTTTGACCTCTGACTGATGCTGGACCTGTAGTTGGAGCCCTCAATGACCTCTGCCTGAGGCTGGGCTTGTGGACGGAGCCACCTATGACCTCTGACTGAGGCTGGGCCTGTGGATGGAGACCTCCATGACCTCTGTCTGAGGCCAGGCCTGTGGATGGAGCCATCCATGACATCTGACTGAGGCTGGACCTATGGATGGAGCCCTCTATGACCTCTCACTGAAGCTGTGCCTATTCACGGAGGCCTCCATGACCTCTGTCTGAAGCTGGCCTGTTGACGGAGCCCTCTATGACCTCTGACTGAGGCTGGGCCTGGGGACGGAGCCCTCTATGACCTCTGATTGAGGTCGGGCCTGTGGATGGAGCCCTCCATGACTCTGACTGAGGCTGGGCCTGTGGACGGAACTCTCCATGACCTCTGCCTGAGGCCATACCTGTGGATGTAGCCCTCTATGACTTCTGCCTGAAGCCAGGACTGCGGATGCAGACCTCCCTAACCTCTGTCTGAGGGCAGGCTTGTGGAAGGAGCCCTTTATGACCTTTGATAGGCTGGGCCTTAGGAATGTGCCCTCTATGACCTCTTACTTAGGCTGGGCCTGTGGATGGAGGCCTCTATGATATCTGACTGAGGCTGGGCCTGTGTTTGCAGCCCTCCATGACCTTCCACTGAAGCTGGGCCTGTGGATGGAGGGCTCCATCCACAGGCTCGAACTCAGGCAGAGATCATAGTGGACTCTACTCTCCGCACACTGCCGGGAGCCGGGGAGGCACTGACTCTGCTCTCAGCACCCTGCCAGGAGCCCAAGAGGCACTGAATCTGTGATAAGCACCCATCCGGTAGCCCGGGAGCCACTGTCCTCTGTTCTCACCTCCCACCCGGAGCCCGGGAGGCACTGACTCTGCTCTCAGATCCCTGCCAAGAGCTCGGAATGCACCATGCTCTGCCCTCAGCACCCTGCCCGGAGACTGGGAGGCACCGTGCTCTGATCTCAGCACCCAACCGGGAGCCCGGGAGGCACTGACTCTGCTCTCAGCACCCAACCAGAAGCCCGGAAGTCACTGACTCTGCTCTCAGCTCCCTGCCAAGAGCTCAGAATGCACCATGCTCTGCCCTCTCAGCACCCTGCCCGGAGCCCAGGAGGCACTGACTCTGCTCTCAGCTCCCTGCCGGGAGCCCGGGATGCACCGTGCTCTGCTCTGAGCACCAGGCCCCCTGAGGTCCGCAGGAGCCCAATCCTGGCTCCCAGAGGCCGTGTGGACGGGGAGTGGCACAGAACACAGCTTCTGCCCCTTTCACTACTTTGAGGCCCTCTTCGTTCCATTTCTGGGCCACAGAAATCCCAATTTTGTTTCTGATCTGGCTATATCCTGAGTTTCTTTTAAAGTATTTTTTACTCCTGTTAAGCATTTGACACAGAAGAGTGGTGCCGGTGCATAAGCTTACACCAGCATGACCATCTCTCCAGATGAAAGCCCATCTTCCCCGGCGGACTGACAGCTCTTCTAACTCTCACCATCCCTCTCAGCACTCATCTCTGCCTCTGAAGGCTCCTTCTCCTCTACCAGAGGCGGCTCAGGAAACTTTCTTGGAGGACCAGATAGTGAAGACTTTAAGTTTTCAGGCTAAGAGGCAAAATCCAGGCTCTGATGTACACCCCAGCCCTCCATCAACGTGAAGGCCGTTCTGTTTGCAGGCCATTAAAGCACAGCAGTGGGCCAACCTTGTCCAGGCTGTAGTGTGTCAGTCTCTGTAGTAAATACTGCT
>JAJQQW010000024.1:17184845-17309845 GCA_025583905.1 Ia io | reverse complement strand
GACAGCCCTGTGACCCCGGAAACCAGCAGGCGCACTGGGTCATGTCCGGTCTGTGGGGGGCTCTCGGCGGGGGGCCCCTGAGCTTAGAATCAGGACATGGTTGATGTTTCTCGTTCTGTTCAGACGACAGACAAGAGGAGGAAGTGAAAGAGGCTGAAGGTGAGGACGGCTGGGCAGAGGCGGGAGGGTTGGGGTGGGGTGGGGACCCCTGCCAGTGAGGGAGGCGGCTCCCGGGGAGGTGGGAGGTGGGGGAGGGCTCACGGGACTGGACAGACGTGGTGACGATGCGGGTTTGGGGTGCTGGGCTCCACACCTCTGCCCCTCAATCCAGAGACACTGCCTGGGCGGGGGTGGGGGGTGGGGGGGTGGAGGTAAGGGGTGAAACTCCAAGGCCTCGCTGTCCACGTGGTGGTCACTGCTGTGGCCGCAGCCACGCCCTTGGGGGAGGGGCAGCCAGCAGGGGCTCAGCATCCCGCCCCCCCCCCCCCCGCCGGGGCTCCAGAGGGCGTGTGGGGTTTGCAGCCCATGGGGCCTCCATTCCCGCGGGTGCTCCTGGGACTGGGAGCCCCGGGCTGGAGGGGCCTCACTGTGGGGATGGGGAGACGGAGGCCCTCGGTCCCCAGCCCCTCGGGACAGAGCTGGGCCCAGGGCCAGGGCCCCCTGACCCCCGGCTGTGCACGTCTCTCTGCAGATGGCCCCGTCGGGGAGTCCAAGCCCAAGCCCAGGTGAGCAGGACACGCGTGTGGGAGGCCCGGGGAGCGGAGGGCCAGCAGGGAGGGGGGCGCGGGGGGCATGGGCCGGGGTGTGGCAGGCATGCTAACGGGGGACACTTCCCAGGCCAGGGGGACAGACTGACCGGCCCGGCTCCGACTCCCCAGCTCCGTCCTGTGTCCAGCCCATTCCCTCCCCGGCCACCTGCATGTCCACAGCCCCACGCAGACCTGTGGGCGATGGGGAGACAGAGGACTAGACCCCCCCAGGCCTTTCTGGTTAATCCTCCCCCGAGGATATTTTCCCATTGATGTTTAGAGAGAGTGGAAGCGAGAGTGAGAGACAGAGAAGAACATCGATGTGAGAGAGACACATCGATGGGTTGCCTCCTGCACGCACCCCGACCGAGGGCCAGGGAACCTGCCACCAAGGGCCGTGCCCTTGACCGTAATCGAACCCGGGACCCTTCAGTCCATGGGCCGATGCTCTATCCACTGAGCCAGACCAGCCAGCCCCCCCGCCCCAGGCCTTTTTGTCACAGCGTGTGTGTGTGTGTGTGTGTGTGTGTGTGTGTGTGTGCACGTGTGCACGTGCAGGGGCCAAACCGCAGGCCTCCTGGGCTCCCGGGCGAGTCTGTGGGGTCCCCCACTGGGACCCGGAGTCAGGTAAGCCCGTCCCCCCTTCTCCACTTCCTGGAGGCCCGGTTCTGAGCCGGTCACTGCTTCTCGGAGCCACACAGCTCCCACCTGGGATTCGCTGGACAGTGAGGACGGAGAGCAATGACCTGTGAGAGCCGTGGGCGCCCCGGGTGCCGAGCGAGTGTGGGGACGCCCGCTGTGACCCAGAGGTGGCCACGCAGGGCAGGGGGCGGGGCCGGCCTGCCCCGGGACCCAGCCCCTCCCACAGGGGCGCTGGCCGCTCACAGATCCTCCCTCTCCCCCCCAGGCCCTTCATGCCCAACCTGGTACCCCCCAAGATCCCTGACGGAGAGAGGGTGGACTTTGACGTGAGTGGGGCTGCGGGGAGGGCAGGCCCCAGCTGGGGTGGTGGGCGGGGCCCCCCTGAGAAAGGGAGACCCCCCTGACTGGTGTGGGCTGAGAGGAGACGGCACGGGGTGGGGTCCAGCCCGGGCCCGGCTGGCATTGCCCTGGGTGCAGGCCACGGCGCCCTCCCTGGCCAGGCCCCAGGCCCTGCCCGTGGCCTCGGGCGGGGAGAGGGTGGTGTGCCTGCCCGCCCTCCCCTGGAGCCGTGTCCCGCAGGACATCCACCGGAAGCGCATCGAGAAGGACCTGAACGAGCTGCAGACGCTGATCGAGGCCCACTTCGAGAACAGGAAGAAGGAGGAGGAGGAGCTGATCTCGCTCAAAGACAGGATCGTAGGTGCCCCTCGCGGTCCGCACCCCTCCAGCCGGGCCTCACCTCCTCCAGGCAGTCCTCCGGGAATCCCCTCGCCTGCTGGGAGAGGACTCTCCATTAGGAAACCCAGCAGCCTGGACACTCACTCCTTGGGGGGCTGGAGCCGAGAGCAGCGAGGGCCCGGCTTTGGGGTGACTGGTCAGTGCCCGTTGTCCTGGCCCTGCCTCCCTCCCGTTGGGCACGGCTCCCCTGCAGGGGAGGGAAGGTGTGGTGACTGGGATTCCCCACCATTACATCACTGTGGAATGGGGATATTTGAAAAAATTTTATTTTTATTTATTTTTCTTGATTTCTGAGAGGAAAGGAGAGGAAGAGAGAGAGAGAGAGAGAGAGAAACGTCAATGATGAGAGAGAATCCTGGATCGGCTGCCTCCTGCACGCCCCCCTCTGGGGATGGAGCCCCACACCCCCCCCCCCCCCCCCCCCCCCCCCCCCCCCCCCCCCCCCCCCCCCCCCCCCCCCCCCCCCCCCCCCCCCCCCCCCCCCCCCCCCCCCCCCCCCCCCCCCCCCCCCCCCCCCCCCCCCCCCCCCCCCCCCCCCCCCCCCCCCCCCCCCCCCCCCCCCCCCCCCCCCCCCCCCCCCCCCCCCCCCCCCCCCCCCCCCCCCCCCCCCCCCCCCCCCCCCCCCCCCCCCCCCCCCCCCCCCCCCCCCCCCCCCCCCCCCCCCCCCCCCCCCCCCCCCCCCCCCCCCCCCCCCCCCCCCCCCCCCCCCCCCCCCCCCCCCCCCCCCCCCCCCCCCCCCCCCCCCCCCCCCCCCCCCCCCCCCCCCCCCCCCCCCCCCCCCCCCCCCCCCCCCCCCCCCCCCCCCCCCCCCCCCCCCCCCCCCCCCCCCCCCCCCCCCCCCCCCCCCCCCCCCCCCCCCCCCCCCCCCCCCCCCCCCCCCCCCCCCCCCCCCCCCCCCCCCCCCCCCCCCCCCCCCCCCCCCCCCCCCCCCCCCCCCCCCCCCCCCCCCCCCCCCCCCCCCCCCCCCCCCCCCCCCCCCCCCCCCCCCCCCCCCCCCCCCCCCACCCCCCCCCCCCCCCCCCCCCCCCCCCCCCCCCCCCCCCCCCCCCCCCCCCCCCCCCCATCCCCCCCCCCCCCCCCCCCCCCCCCCCCCCCCCCCCCCCCCCCCCCCCCCCCCCCCCCCCCCCCCCCCCCCCCCCCCCCCCCCCCCCTCCCCCCCCCCCCCCCCCCCCCCCCCCCCCCCCCCCCCCCCCCCCCCCCCCCCCCCCCCCCCCCCCCCCCCCCCCCCCCCCCCCCCCCCCCCCCCCCCCCCCCCCCCCCCCCCCCCCCCCCCCCCCCCCCCCCCCCCCCCCCCCCCCCCCCCCCCTCCCCCCCCCCCCCCCCCCCCCCCCCCCCCCCCCCCCCCCCCCCCCCCCCCCCCCCCCCCCCCCCCCCCCCCCCCCCCCCCCCCCCCCCCCCCCCCCCCCCCCCCCCCCCCCCCCCCCCCCCCCCCCCCCCCCCCCCCCCCCACCCCCCCCCCCCCCCCCCCCCCCCCCCCCCCCCCCCCCCCCCCCCCCCCCCCCCCCCCCCCCCCCCCCCCCCCCCCCCCCCCCCCCCCCCCCCCCCCCCCCCCCCCCCCCCCCCCCCCCCCCCCCCCCCCCCCCCCCCCCCCCCCCCCCCCCCCCCCCCCCCCCCCCCCCCCCCCCCCCCCCCCCCCCCCCCCCCCCCCCCCCCCCCCCCCCCCCCCCCCCCCCCCCCCCCCCCCCCCCCCCCCCCCCCCCCCCCCCCCCCCCCCCCCCCCCCCCCCCCCCCCCCCCCCCCCCCCCCCCCCCCCCCCCCCCCCCCCCCCCCCCCCCCCCCCCCCCCCCCCCCCCCCCCCCCCCCCCCCCCCCCCCCCCCCCCCCCCCCCCCCCCCCCCCCCCCCCCCCCCCCCCCCCCCCCCCCCCCCCCCCCCCCCCCCCCCCCCCCCCCCCCCCCCCCCCCCCCCCCCCCCCCCCCCCCCCCCCCCCCCCGTCCCCCCCCCCCCCCCCCCCCCCCCCCCCCCCCCCCCCCCCCCCCCCCCCCCCCCCCCCCCCCCCCCCCCCCCCCCCCCCCCCCCCCCCCCCCCCCCCCCCCCCCCCCCCCCCCCCCCCCCCCCCCCCCCCCCCCCCCCCCCCCCCCCCCCCCCCCCCCCCCCCCCCCCCCCCCCCCCCCCCCCCCCCCCCCCCCCCCCCCCCCCCCCCCCCCCCCCCCCCCCCCCCCCCCCCCCCCCCCCCCCCCCCCCCCCCCCCCCCCCCCCCCCCCCCCCCCCCCCCCCCCCCCCCCCCCCCCCCCCCCCCCCCCCCCCCCCCCCCCCCCCCCCCCCCCCCCCCCCCCCCCCCCCCCCCCCCCCCCCCCCCCCCCCCCCCCCCCCCCCCCCCCCCCCCCCCCCCCCCCCCCCCCCCCCCCCCCCCCCCCCCCCCCCCCCCCCCCCCCCCCCCCCCCCCCCCCCCCCCCCCCCCCCCCCCCCCCCCCCCCCCCCCCCCCCCCCCCCCCCCCCCCCCCCCCCCCCCCCCCCCCCCCCCCCCCCCCCCCCCCCCCCCCCCCCCCCCCCCCCCCCCCCCCCCCCCCCCCCCCCCCCCCCCCCCCCCCCCCCCCCCCCCCCCCCCCCCCCCCCCCCCCCCCCCCCCCCCCCCCCCCCCCCCCCCCCCCCCCCCCCCCCCCCCCCCCCCCCCCCCCCCCCCCCCCCCCCCCCCCCCCCCCCCCCCCCCCCCCCCCCCCCCCCCCCCCCCCCCCCCCCCCCCCCCCCCCCCCCCCCCCCCCCCCCCCCCCCCCCCCCCCCCCCCCCCCCCCCCCCCCCCCCCCCCCCCCCCCCCCCCCCCCCCCCCCCCCCCCCCCCCCCCCCCCCCCCCCCCCCCCCCCCCCCCCCCCCCCCCCCCCCCCCCCCCCCCCCCCCCCCCCCCCCCCCCCCCCCCCCCCCCCCCCCCCCCCCCCCCCCCCCCCCCCCCCCCCCCCCCCCCCCCCCCCCCCCCCCCCCCCCCCCCCCCCCCCCCCCCCCCCCCCCCCCCCCCCCCCCCCCCCCCCCCCCCCCCCCCCCCCCCCCCCCCCCCCCCCCCCCCCCCCCCCCCCCCCCCCCCCCCCCCCCCCCCCCCCCCCCCCCCCCCCCCCCCCCCCCCCCCCCCCCCCCCCCCCCCCCCCCCCCCCCCCCCCCCCCCCCCCCCCCCCCCCCCCCCCCCCCCCCCCCCCCCCCCCCCCCCCCCCCCCCCCCCCCCCCCCCCCCCCCCCCCCCCCCCCCCCCCCCCCCCCCCCCCCCCCCCCCCCCCCCCCCCCCCCCCCCCCCCCCCCCCCCCCCCCCCCCCCCCCCCCCCCCCCCCCCCCCCCCCCCCCCCCCCCCCCCCCCCCCCCCCCCCCCCCCCCCCCCCCCCCCCCCCCCCCCCCCCCCCCCCCCCCCCCCCCCCCCCCCCCCCCCCCCCCCCCCCCCCCCCCCCCCCCCCCCCCCCCCCCCCCCCCCCCCCCCCCCCCCCCCCCCCCCCCCCCCCCCCCCCCCCCCCCCCCCCCCCCCCCCCCCCCCCCCCCCCCCCCCCCCCCCCCCCCCCCCCCCCCCCCCCCCCCCCCCCCCCCCCCCCCCCCCCCCCCCCCCCCCCCCCCCCCCCCCCCCCCCCCCCCCCCCCCCCCCCCCCCCCCCCCCCCCCCCCCCCCCCCCCCCCCCCCCCCCCCCCCCCCCCCCCCCCCCCCCCCCCCCCCCCCCCCCCCCCCCCCCCCCCCCCCCCCCCCCCCCCCCCCCCCCCCCCCCCCCCCCCCCCCCCCCCCCCCCCCCCCCCCCCCCCCCCCCCCCCCCCCCCCCCCCCCCCCCCCCCCCCCCCCCCCCCCCCCCCCCCCCCCCCCCCCCCCCCCCCCCCCCCCCCCCCCCCCCCCCCCCCCCCCCCCCCCCCCCCCCCCCCCCCCCCCCCCCCCCCCCCCCCCCCCCCCCCCCCCCCCCCCCCCCCCCCCCCCCCCCCCCCCCCCCCCCCCCCCCCCCCCCCCCCCCCCCCCCCCCCCCCCCCCCCCCCCCCCCCCCCCCCCCCCCCCCCCCCCCCCCCCCCCCCCCCCCCCCCCCCCCCCCCCCCCCCCCCCCCCCCCCCCCCCCCCCCCCCCCCCCCCCCCCCCCCCCCCCCCCCCCCCCCCCCCCCCCCCCCCCCCCCCCCCCCCCCCCCCCCCCCCCCCCCCCCCCCCCCCCCCCCCCCCCCCCCCCCCCCCCCCCCCCCCCCCCCCCCCCCCCCCCCCCCCCCCCCCCCCCCCCCCCCCCCCCCCCCCCCCCCCCCCCCCCCCCCCCCCCCCCCCCCCCCCCCCCCCCCCCCCCCCCCCCCCCCCCCCCCCCCCCCCCCCCCCCCCCCCCCCCCCCCCCCCCCCCCCCCCCCCCCCCCCCCCCCCCCCCCCCCCCCCCCCCCCCCCCCCCCCCCCCCCCCCCCCCCCCCCCCCCCCCCCCCCCCCCCCCCCCCCCCCCCCCCCCCCCCCCCCCCCCCCCCCCCCCCCCCCCCCCCCCCCCCCCCCCCCCCCCCCCCCCCCCCCCCCCCCCCCCCCCCCCCCCCCCCCCCCCCCCCCCCCCCCCCCCCCCCCCCCCCCCCCCCCCCCCCCCCCCCCCCCCCCCCCCCCCCCCCCCCCCCCCCCCCCCCCCCCCCCCCCCCCCCCCCCCCCCCCCCCCCCCCCCCCCCCCCCCCCCCCCCCCCCCCCCCCCCCCCCCCCCCCCCCCCCCCCCCCCCCCCCCCCCCCCCCCCCCCCCCCCCCCCCCCCCCCCCCCCCCCCCCCCCCCCCCCCCCCCCCCCCCCCCCCCCCCCCCCCCCCCCCCCCCCCCCCCCCCCCCCCCCCCCCCCCCCCCCCCCCCCCCCCCCCCCCCCCCCCCCCCCCCCCCCCCCCCCCCCCCCCCCCCCCCCCCCCCCCCCCCCCCCCCCCCCCCCCCCCCCCCCCCCCCCCCCCCCCCCCCCCCCCCCCCCCCCCCCCCCCCCCCCCCCCCCCCCCCCCCCCCCCCCCCCCCCCCCCCCCCCCCCCCCCCCCCCCCCCCCCCCCCCCCCCCCCCCCCCCCCCCCCCACCCCCCCCCCCCCCCCCCCCCCCCCCCCCCCCCCCCCCCCCCCCCCCCCCCCCCCCCCCCCCCCCCCCCCCCCCCCCCCCCCCCCCCCCCCCCCCCCCCCCCCCCCCCCCCCCCCCCCCCCCCCCCCCCCCCCCCCCCCCCCCCCCCCCCCCCCCCCCCCCCCCCCCCCCCCCCCCCCCCCCCCCCCCCCCCCCCCCCCCCCCCCCCCCCCCCCCCCCCCCCCCCCCCCCCCCCCCCCCCCCCCCCCCCCCCCCCCCCCCCCCCCCCCCCCCCCCCCCCCCCCCCCCCCCCCCCCCCCCCCCCCCCCCCCCCCCCCCCCCCCCCCCCCCCCCCCCCCCCCCCCCCCCCCCCCCCCCCCCCCCCCCCCCCCCCCCCCCCCCCCCCCCCCCCCCCCCCCCCCCCCCCCCCCCCCCCCCCCCCCCCCCCCCCCCCCCCCCCCCCCCCCCCCCCCCCCCCCCCCCCCCCCCCCCCCCCCCCCCCCCCCCCCCCCCCCCCCCCCCCCCCCCCCCCCCCCCCCCCCCCCCCCCCCCCCCCCCCCCCCCCCCCCCCCCCCCCCCCCCCCCCCCCCCCCCCCCCCCCCCCCCCCCCCCCCCCCCCCCCCCCCCCCCCCCCCCCCCCCCCCCCCCCCCCCCCCCCCCCCCCCCCCCCCCCCCCCCCCCCCCCCCCCCCCCCCCCCCCCCCCCCCCCCCCCCCCCCCCCCCCCCCCCCCCCCCCCCCCCCCCCCCCCCCCCCCCCCCCCCCCCCCCCCCCCCCCCCCCCCCCCCCCCCCCCCCCCCCCCCCCCCCCCCCCCCCCCCCCCCCCCCCCCCCCCCCCCCCCCCCCCCCCCCCCCCCCCCCCCCCCCCCCCCCCCCCCCCCCCCCCCCCCCCCCCCCCCCCCCCCCCCCCCCCCCCCCCCCCCCCCCCCCCCCCCCCCCCCCCCCCCCCCCCCCCCCCCCCCCCCCCCCCCCCCCCCCCCCCCCCCCCCCCCCCCCCCCCCCCCCCCCCCCCCCCCCCCCCCCCCCCCCCCCCCCCCCCCCCCCCCCCCCCCCCCCCCCCCCCCCCCCCCCCCCCCCCCCCCCCCCCCCCCCCCCCCCCCCCCCCCCCCCCCCCCCCCCCCCCCCCCCCCCCCCCCCCCCCCCCCCCCCCCCCCCCCCCCCCCCCCCCCCCCCCCCCCCCCCCCCCCCCCCCCCCCCCCCCCCCCCCCCCCCCCCCCCCCCCCCCCCCCCCCCCCCCCCCCCCCCCCCCCCCCCCCCCCCCCCCCCCCCCCCCCCCCCCCCCCCCCCCCCCCCCCCCCCCCCCCCCCCCCCCCCCCCCCCCCCCCCCCCCCCCCCCCCCCCCCCCCCCCCCCCCCCCCCCCCCCCCCCCCCCCCCCCCCCCCCCCCCCCCCCCCCCCCCCCCCCCCCCCCCCCCCCCCCCCCCCCCCCCCCCCCCCCCCCCCCCCCCCCCCCCCCCCCCCCCCCCCCCCCCCCCCCCCCCCCCACCCCCCCCCCCCCCCCCCCCCCCCCCCCCCCCCCCCCCCCCCCCCCCCCCCCCCCCCCCCCCCCCCCCCCCCCCCCCCCCCCCCCCCCCCCCCCCCCCCCCCCCCCCCCCCCCCCCCCCCCCCCCCCCCCCCCCCCCCCCCCCCCCCCCCCCCCCCCCCCCCCCCCCCCCCCCCCCCCCCCCCCCCCCCCCCCCCCCCCCCCCCCCCCCCCCCCCCCCCCCCCCCCCCCCCCCCCCCCCCCCCCCCCCCCCCCCCCCCCCCCCCCCCCCCCCCCCCCCCCCCCCCCCCCCCCCCCCCCCCCCCCCCCCCCCCCCCCCCCCCCCCCCCCCCCCCCCCCCCCCCCCCCCCCCCCCCCCCCCCCCCCCCCCCCCCCCCCCCCCCCCCCCCCCCCCCCCCCCCCCCCCCCCCCCCCCCCCCCCCCCCCCCCCCCCCCCCCCCCCCCCCCCCCCCCCCCCCCCCCCCCCCCCCCCCCCCCCCCCCCCCCCCCCCCCCCCCCCCCCCCCCCCCCCCCCCCCCCCCCCCCCCCCCCCCCCCCCCCCCCCCCCCCCCCCCCCCCCCCCCCCCCCCCCCCCCCCCCCCCCCCCCCCCCCCCCCCCCCCCCCCCCCCCCCCCCCCCCCCCCCCCCCCCCCCCCCCCCCCCCCCCCCCCCCCCCCCCCCCCCCCCCCCCCCCCCCCCCCCCCCCCCCCCCCCCCCCCCCCCCCCCCCCCCCCCCCCCCCCCCCCCCCCCCCCCCCCCCCCCCCCCCCCCCCCCCCCCCCCCCCCCCCCCCCCCCCCCCCCCCCCCCCCCCCCCCCCCCCCCCCCCCCCCCCCCCCCCCCCCCCCCCCCCCCCCCCCCCCCCCCCCCCCCCCCCCCCCCCCCCCCCCCCCCCCCCCCCCCCCCCCCCCCCCCCCCCCCCCCCCCCCCCCCCCCCCCCCCCCCCCCCCCCCCCCCCCCCCCCCCCCCCCCCCCCCCCCCCCCCCCCCCCCCCCCCCCCCCCCCCCCCCCCCCCCCCCCCCCCCCCCCCCCCCCCCCCCCCCCCCCCCCCCCCCCCCCCCCCCCCCCCCCCCCCCCCCCCCCCCCCCCCCCCCCCCCCCCCCCCCCCCCCCCCCCCCCCCCCCCCCCCCCCCCCCCCCCCCCCCCCCCCCCCCCCCCCCCCCCCCCCCCCCCCCCCCCCCCCCCCCCCCCCCCCCCCCCCCCCCCCCCCCCCCCCCCCCCCCCCCCCCCCCCCCCCCCCCCCCCCCCCCCCCCCCCCCCCCCCCCCCCCCCCCCCCCCCCCCCCCCCCCCCCCCCCCCCCCCCCCCCCCCCCCCCCCCCCCCCCCCCCCCCCCCCCCCCCCCCCCCCCCCCCCCCCCCCCCCCCCCCCCCCCCCCCCCCCCCCCCCCCCCCCCCCCCCCCCCCCCCCCCCCCCCCCCCCCCCCCCCCCCCCCCCCCCCCCCCCCCCCCCCCCCCCCCCCCCCCCCCCCCCCCCCCCCCCCCCCCCCCCCCCCCCCCCCCCCCCCCCCCCCCCCCCCCCCCCCCCCCCCCCCCCCCCCCCCCCCCCCCCCCCCCCCCCCCCCCCCCCCCCCCCCCCCCCCCCCCCCCCCCCCCCCCCCCCCCCCCCCCCCCCCCCCCCCCCCCCCCCCCCCCCCCCCCCCCCCCCCCCCCCCCCCCCCCCCCCCCCCCCCCCCCCCCCCCCCCCCCCCCCCCCCCCCCCCCCCCCCCCCCCCCCCCCCCCCCCCCCCCCCCCCCCCCCCCCCCCCCCCCCCCCCCCCCCCCCCCCCCCCCCCCCCCCCCCCCCCCCCCCCCCCCCCCCCCCCCCCCCCCCCCCCCCCCCCCCCCCCCCCCCCCCCCCCCCCCCCCCCCCCCCCCCCCCCCCCCCCCCCCCCCCCCCCCCCCCCCCCCCCCCCCCCCCCCCCCCCCCCCCCCCCCCCCCCCCCCCCCCCCCCCCCCCCCCCCCCCCCCCCCCCCCCCCCCCCCCCCCCCCCCCCCCCCCCCCCCCCCCCCCCCCCCCCCCCCCCCCCCCCCCCCCCCCCCCCCCCCCCCCCCCCCCCCCCCCCCCCCCCCCCCCCCCCCCCCCCCCCCCCCCCCCCCCCCCCCCCCCCCCCCCCCCCCCCCCCCCCCCCCCCCCCCCCCCCCCCCCCCCCCCCCCCCCCCCCCCCCCCCCCCCCCCCCCCCCCCCCCCCCCCCCCCCCCCCCCCCCCCCCCCCCCCCCCCCCCCCCCCCCCCCCCCCCCCCCCCCCCCCCCCCCCCCCCCCCCCCCCCCCCCCCCCCCCCCCCCCCCCCCCCCCCCCCCCCCCCCCCCCCCCCCCCCCCCCCCCCCCCCCCCCCCCCCCCCCCCCCCCCCCCCCCCCCCCCCCCCCCCCCCCCCCCCCCCCCCCCCCCCCCCCCCCCCCCCCCCCCCCCCCCCCCCCCCCCCCCCCCCCCCCCCCCCCCCCCCCCCCCCCCCCCCCCCCCCCCCCCCCCCCCCCCCCCCCCCCCCCCCCCCCCCCCCCCCCCCCCCCCCCCCCCCCCCCCCCCCCCCCCCCCCCCCCCCCCCCCCCCCCCCCATCTCAGGTCAGGTCCACGCGGGACCCGGATTCCCCACCCGAGTCCCCCGCGCAGCGCGGCCCGTGGGAGCCCGCCTTGCCGGGCGGCGAGATGGACAGCCCCGCACTCCGCGGGGGGTGGGCGCCCAGGTCCGGGGGGGGGGGGGGGGGACCCCAGGCGGGCGCAGGGCGTGCGGAGGGCGGGGCCGCTCAGAATTCTCGCTGCACAGACGTGGGTGCGCGCCGGCGTTTTTCTTTCTTTCTATTTATTATTTATTATTTATTATTTATTATTTATTTAAAATATGTACTTTATTAATCTTTTCGCAGAGAGGAAAGGGAGAGAGTCAGAAACACCGATGAGAGAGAAGCATCCATCAGCCGCCCCCTGCACGCCCCGCACTGGGGATGAGCCCGCAACCCAGGTCCATGCCCCGACCGGAACCGAACCCGGGACCCTCCAGTCCGCAGGCCGACGCTCCGTCCACTGAGCCACACCGGCCAGGGCCTTTCTTGTTATTTTTTAAGACATTAGAAATGCTTATGTTTTTATTTTTATTGATGTCAGAGAGGAAGGGAGAGGGGGAGAGAGAGATGGAAACATCCGTGATGAGAGAGAATCCCTGACCGGCTGCCTCCTGCACGCCCCGCACTGGGGATCGAGCCCGGAACCCTGGGCAGGCGCCCGGGCGGGAATCGAACCCGGGACCCTTGGGTCCGCAGGCCCACGCTCTATCCACGGAGCCACAGCGGCCAGGACTGGGCAGGTCACCTTCTGTCTCTGGGTCTCCGTGTCCTCATGTAGGAACTGGGGTGCCTGCTACCCCGGACGCTTCTTTTTCCCAGCGGGGCACGCTGCTCCCTCCCTGGGCCCCGCTCCCTCGTCTGGAAGGTTGGGGTGACACCAGCCTCCTGGGGGACCTGTGGACCCCGACACGGAGCAGGGGTGTGGGTGGTGGCCTCCCTGTCCCTACAGGGTCACTCTCAGTCCTTGCCTGGCTCGGGGGTCAGTCAGGGGGGGTGGCCTGGAAGGCTCCTCCACGGCACCCCCAAATAATCCACTGCTTGGAACGGTCACAGACATGCCAGCGATTTATTGATTTCCGAAAAGCAAATACATAGCGTATCACACAGGCGCACGGGGCCTGGCCAGGCCCGCACCGAGCTCTCACACCAACACGGAGCCGGAGCCGGACAGCTCCCAACACCCCCGCCCCTGCCACCGCCTGGCTGCCGCCACCCCAGCCGCCCCACCTCCGCGCCAGGCTCTGAGGGTGAGGGTCCAAGAGGGACATGGGCCCCAGCGACGTCCTGCCTGAGGCCCCAAGGCCAGCAAGGCGGGGGCGGGGGCTGGGACACCTGGGCCCCTGGCCGCCTGGGATCCCCTCCGGCCACAGCCCTCTGAGGCCCGTTTACAGCCAGCTCTTCCCGGGAGGCCCTGCGGCTCCCCCTCTGAAATGCATGTGAAGTGGGGTCCTGGGGGTGGCAGGCGCCCCGGACCGGCCTCTTTCTGTCCCATTGGAGTGGAGTCGGGCCGGCTGGGGCCCAGGGGACGGTGGGGCCTCTGGCTGAGGGGACAGTCCCTTTGCTGGTCTGTTCCTCCCTTTCTCCGTGCGTCCCGAACCCCACACCCTCCCTCACTTGAGTCTCCCAGGCCCCCGAGTGTGGTGGTGGGACGTGCCCTCCTGGGAGTTTCCCAACGACCCCTGTCCGGGCCCAGCCTGGCCCCTCCCCACAGGGCAGCTGAAGGGCAAACAGCCCGTCATTCCCTGGCCCGCCCGCCCGTGGCTCCCCCCCTCTCCCCGGGCCCCACTCTCCTAGGAGAGACCCCACACAGCCAACCAGGTGTGGCTGTCCTGGCCTGCGTCCCGGGCCCCGCCCCCGCCCAGCCCAGCCCGTGGCTCTGCAACCAGACTGTCCCGTGAGACCCTCGGATCTCAGCACCCAGCCCGCCTCCTTCCTACCAAGCTGCCTCCGGGGGGGGGGGGGGCTGCCCCTGGGAGAGGCCCCCCTGCAGGACCCTGGGGGGACCCCGGGGGCAGCGCCCACAAAGCACAGGGTAAGCAACAGGAGAGCCTCCTCCCGGCCTCTGAGCCGCGTCCGGCAGCTGCCTGGTGCCTGCGGTTCAAGGCCAAGCCCACAGGCACTCACACACACACACATGTGCACGCACACACACGCGTGCCCGCACACACACGTGCACACACACATGCGTGCACACACACACACGTTATACACATATATATATATGCCATTTCTCAGCAAAAGAAGTATGGACATCGGAAAAAGCTCACTTAACTCAAGAAAGGCCCCCCCCCTCCCCACCCCCATTGCCAAGGGGAAAAAAGAATCTGAAAATCTCTCCGTCGGCCACCGTTCCCAGGTTTTGCGCTCCGTGGCTTGAACTTGTCCAAATACTGCACAGGTGGGCAGAACAACCCCCGGCCGGGCCGAGGCCTCCTCCGCGGGGTCGTGTCGTTTCTGCAAAGGGAGGAGGTGGTGGCAGCGGGTGAGGGCCAGGGCACCCCACTGAGGGCACCCAGGTGAGGGCAGGGGCACCCCGGTGAGGGCCAGAGGCACCCCATGAGGGCAGGGACACCCCGGCAAGGATGCTCTGTGTCCCCGGGGAGCGTGGACCGGCCCCTCGCCCTGAGACTGGCCGAGGCCGCGGGGGTCCCGGGGCCCCCCTGACCCGGGGGCGGGGCTGAGTCTCACCTGCGAGCCGAGCCTGCTCGGGCAGCCCCCTCAGAACCGGGAGGTGAAGTTCCGGAGGCTGTTGGCCCCGCCTAAGGCGCCCAGCATGTTCCTGTCGAAGCCTTGCTGCAGGGGGGGGGGGGGGGGGGGGGGGGACAGCGGGCGTGGGTCCTGGTGTCTGCGCCCCTGCAGGCCTGCTCGCCCGCCTCCTCTCCTACCCCATCCGGAGGCTGTCGGGCCTCTGAGACCCCCGAACTCCTATCTCACCCTCCCTGAACACCCCCCGGCCCCCCGCCCTGCTCTGCCCACTCCCTCGGTCTCCGCAGAGATGCCCGGACCCACCCCATCCTTCGTCTCCGGGTCCACCCTCGGCCACCTCTTCCCCTCTCCACCCATCCACCCGCCCGGCTGGCGGGGACCTCAGAGGCCATCAGACCCAGGGCTCCTGGGAGGCCCGGCCGGCCGGTGGGGGGGGGGGCGTCTTACCTGCCGGAGGACGCTCTGCAACTCCTTGCTGGACCACATGTCAGTCAGCAGCAGCCGGGCGGCCTCGGCGGCCTTGGGGGAGGCGCTGCGCAGGCGGGAAGTGCATTGTGGGTGAGGCTCGGGGGGACACCGGGTCAGGCCCCCTTCCCTCCCACCCTCACCTCCGGGTCTTGGAGACATTGGGGGGCCCACCCTGGCCCTGGTCCTGGGAGGAGGGAGAATGAAGCTCCCGCCCAGCCCCTGCCTCCTGCTGGCCTGACCCTCCGAGGACGCAGTGTCCCCGGGTGACCCCGGCTGCCCTGGGGCCTGGCGGCTGGGCCCTGAGCTCCGAGGCTGGGGGGCTGGGGGAGGGGGCGAGCGGGTAGGTGGGCCCCCTGCGCACCTGCTGCGGCACAGGTTGAGGAGGTTGTTGACTGTGCTGCCGGAGAGGAACTGCTTGGCCATGTGCGGCTGTGAGGCTATCAGGTTCCGCACGGTGTAGCAGGCCGAGGACAGGATGTCCTCCGAGTTGCTGGTGTTACCCGTGTGGCTGGTCAGCAGCCGGGTCACCTCGGGGAACACTTGGTTCCCTGGGAGAGAAGGGGAGCGGGGGGTCAGGGGACCGAGGGAGGGAGGGGCAGGGGGTCAGGGGACCAAAGGAGGGAGGGGCAGGGGGTCAGGGGAGGGAGGGGCTGGGGGGTCCGGGGACCGAGGGAGGGAGGGGCAGGGGGTCAGGGGACCGAGGGAGGGAGGGGGCCTGGGGGTCAGGGGACCAAAGGAGGGAGGGAGGGGCTGGGGGTCCGGGGAGGGAGGGGCTGGGGATCCGGGGACTGAGGGAGGGAGGGGGTCTGGGGGTCCGTTCCAGCTCCCAAGGGGGGCTGGGGACGGGGTGGGACCTCCCACACCTGCTGTCCATCCCAGGTGACCGGGCCCTTCCCACTTCCGAGCATCCCCCCTGAAAGCTCGCCCCGGGAGGCGGGTAGAAGGTGACCTTCCAGTGGCCCTGGAGAGTGGGGGGCGGGGGGCGGCCTGGCTCTGGGGGGGGATGGCCTGGCTGTGGGGGGTACGGTCTGGCTGTGGGGGGGATGGCCTGGCTGTGGGGGGGGCGGCCTGGCTGTGGGGGGGGCAGCCTGGCTGTGGGGGGACGGGCTGGCTGTGGGGGGGGCAGCCTGGCTGTGGGGGGTACGGTCTGGCTGTGGGGGGGGCGGCCTGGCTGTGGGGGGGATGGCCTGGCTGTGGGGGGGACGGCCTGGCTGTGGGGGGGGATGGCCTGGCTGTGGGGGGCGGGACTGTGGGGGGGGCGGCCTGGCTGTGGGGGTGGGTGGCCTGGCTGTGGGGGGTACGGTCTGGCTGTGGGGGGGATGGCCTGGCTGTGGGTGGGTGGCCTGGCTGTGGGGGGTACAGTCTGGCTGTGGGGGGGATGGCCTGGCTGTGGGGCGGCCTGGCTGTGGGGGGGCGGCCTGGCTGTGGGGGGGATGGCCTGGCTGTGGGGGGGGATGGCCTGGCTGTGGGGGGTACGGTCTGGCTGTGGGGGGGGATGGCCTGGCTGTGGGGGGGTGGCCTGGCTGTGGGGGGTACGGTCTGGCTGTGGGGGGGATGGCCTGGCTGTGGGGGGGACGGCCTGGCTGTGGGGGGGGCGGCCTGGCTGTGGGGGGGGGCAGCCTGGCTGTGGGGGGGACGGCCTGGCTGTGGGGGGGTGGCCTGGCTGTGGGGGGGCGGCCTGGCTGTGGGGGGTATGGTCTGGCTGTGGGGGGGATGGCCTGGCTGTGGGGGGGTATGGCCTGGCTGTGGGGGGGATGGCCTGGCTGTGGGGGGTACGGTCTGGCTGTGGGGGGGGGCGGCCTGGCTGTGGGGGGGGTACGGTCTGGCTGTGGGAGGGGGCCTGGCTGTGGGGGGGGCAGCCTGGCTGTGGGGGGACGGTCTGGCTGTGGGTGGGTGGCCTGGCTGTGGGGGGTACGGTCTGGCTGTGGGGGGTATGGCCTGGCTGTGGCGGGGGATGGCCTGGCTGTGGGGGGGCGGCCTGGCTGTGGGGGGTATAGTCTGGCTGTGGGGGGGATGGCCTGGCTGTGGGGGGTACGGTCTGGCTGTGGAGGGGGCGGCCTGGCTGTGGGGGGGGCAGCCTGGCTGTAGGGGGACGGTCTGGCTGTGGGTGGGTGGCCTGGCTGTGGGGCGGGGGGCGGCCTGGGCGGGCGCTCACCCATCACTCTGTGCAGCGCCGGGTGGCGGGACATGTTGCTGAGCAGGGAGGCGCCGGAGCGCACCACGTCCGAGTTGCCCGACTGCAGCAGGCGTGCGATGTGCGGCAGCCCCTTCTCCTTGAGCCCGATGAGCTGGCTCATGCCGCTGGACATCTGGACAGACGACCCCGTGAGGCCCGGCCCGAGCTCCCCGGGCCCCGGGGCTGAGGAGGAGGGGGCGGGGGGACCCCACAGAGAGGCCGGGCCCTTCCCTCCTGCAGGGGACTCAGGGCAGGCCGGGGAAGCGGGGAGCAGCCTGCAGGGGGCTGAGGCCTGGGGGAGGGAGGGGAGCGGTGCGGGGTGGGGGGTCCTCACCAGCCCCTTGCTGGCCGTCAGGTTCTGCAGGGCCCCCGCGCAGGCCTCCAGGGTGGCGTCCTTCTTGCTTTTGCCCATGAGGCTCAGGTAGGTGCGGATGGCGTCCGAGTGGTACAGCCAGCTGCTGCCCTTGGGGTTGGTCTCCTCCTCGGGGAGGGGGCAGTCGTAGTTGTTGTTCTGGGGACAAAGGGCCGGTCAGCAGGGCCCGGTTCCCGCCTGGGCGCCCCCGGGGCCCCTCCCCTCACTGGGGCCACAAGGAAGAGGGAGGGAGGCCTGGCCGGCGTGGCTCAGTGGCTGAGCGTTGACCTAGGAACCAGGAGGTCGCGGTTCGATTCCGGATCAGGGCACAGGCCCGGGTTGCAGGATCGAGCCCCAGTAGGGGGCGTGCGGGAGGCAGCCCATCCATGATTCTCTCTCCTCATGGATGTTTCTCTCTCCCCTTCCCTCTCCCTCCCTTCCTCTCTGAAATAAATTTAAATATATATATATAAAAACAGCGAGGGCCCTGCCGTGGTCCCCGGGGTCAGGTCTGAGGACCGAAGGCACCTGGTCTCTTGGGCAGTGACCAGCCTCTGGCCAAACCTGGCTGCGGCGGCTGCTGTGGGGGCTCGAGCCACGCTGCTTTCTGCCCCAGAGAGGCAGTGTGGGGCCCCTGGGGCAGGTGGCTGGCCGGGGCCCACAGTCCTGCCCGTGGAATAAACCTGCCCTCAGGGGCCCGGTCCCTCCTGCCTCTGGGGAACCCAGGAGACCCTGTGGCATCGGGGACGGGGCCAGAGAGGGGTGAGAGCCCTGTCACCCCGAATCTCAGCGCGAAGGGGGACGATGGGGAGACGGTGAGATGCCCCCTGCCCGACTCCCGGAGGGCGGCAGGCCGGGCCTGGGGGGTGGGGGTGGGGGCGGGGGCGGGAGGGGCCCGGGCCGCTCACCATCATTTTGTCGCTCTTGTTGCTGAAGCAGCCGGTGGAGGACTTCTCGGTGTAGGTGTTGCGGGCATTGTACTCCAGCTGGCGGTAGCGGGTGGGCACCTCGGCGTCCAGGCGGTACGAGAGGTTGTGGAGGACGCACATGCAGTTCTCCACGGACTGGGGGCGAGGGAGCGTGGGCCTGAGCCGCGGTGGGGGCCGCCCGGGCTCGGGGCTCGGGGGGTCGCTGTCGGTCCCCCCTCTGGCTGCTCAGGCGCCAGCACGGGCACCCCCCCCCGCCCCCCGCCACACACACACACAGCCAAGACCCCTCCGGGGTCCTTCCGGAACCTGGGCCGGAATCCGGTGCCCTCATTCCCTGCCTGTGTGCGCGGAGCGACTGGCTCTGCCTCTCGGAGCCTCAGTCTCCCCGGCTGTAAAATGGGCTGAAGTCACCTGCTCCGGGCTATTGGGAAGGTTACACATGGGAGGTGCCTAGGAGGGGGCCCAGCACCTAGTAGGACAGCAGACAGAGGCGTGTGTCTACTGCTCTGGCCAACGTGCCGATCTATGAACCAGGAGGTCACTGGTTTGATTACCGGTCAGGGCACAGGCCCAGGTTGTGGGCTTGATCCCCAGTGGGGGTGTGAGGAGGCAGCCGATCTAAGACTCTCTCTCAGTATTGATGTTTTCTCTCTCTCTCTCTTCCTCTCCCTTCCTCTCTGAAATCAATAATAAGTATATATATGTATATATCGGCAGGTGACTTTCTTGTGGCCCCACCGGGACACATACACACACACACACACACACACATACATATATATACATATACATATATGTAGATAGGTAGATATATAGGTAGGTAGGTAGGTAGGTAGGTAGGTAGGTAGATAGGTAGGTAGATAGATAGATAAATAGATAGGTAGGCAGATAGATAGATAGATAGGTAGGTAGATAGATAGATAGATAGATAAATAGGTAGGTAGATAGGTAGATAGATAGATAGATAGATAGGTAGATAGATAGATAGATAGATAGATAGATAGATAGATAGATAGGTAAGTAGATAGGTAGATAGGTAGGTAGGTAGGTAGGTAGATAGATAGATAGATAGATAGATAGATAGATAGATAGATAGACAGGTAGGTAGATAGACAGATAGATAGATAGATAGATAGATAGATAGGTAGATAGATAGATAGATAGATAGATAGGTAGATGATAGATAGGTAGATAGATAGGTAGATAGGTAGATAGATAGATAGATGATAGATAGGTAGGTAGATAGGGGTAGATAGATAGATAGGTAGGTAGATAGATAGATAGATAGACAGGTAGGTAGATAGACAGATAGATAGATAGATAGATAGATAGATAGGTAGATAGATAGATAGACAGATAGGTAGATAGACAGATAGATAGATAGATAGATAGATAGATAGATAGGTAGATAGATAGATAGATAGATAGATAGATAGGTAGATGATAGATAGGTAGATAGATAGGTAGATAGGTAGATAGATAGGTAGATAGGTAGATAGATAGATAGATGATAGATAGGTAGGTAGATAGGGGTAGATAGATAGATAGGTAGGTAGATAGATAGATAGATAAAAAAGCAAGATGCCCATTGGGACCAGGCTGAGCAGCCCAGAGGCCCTGTCCGGAGGCCCTGCTGTCCCTTCCGATGGGGTGCCTCCGGCCACGCCCTCACCTTGTCGTCACAGCGGCTGGCGGCCACGCAGTTCTGGACGTAGGCCATGAGGGCGTCGATGAGCCCTGTGTAGTTGCGCATGGTCTGCCGGCCCGCGTCGGCGGAGCTGAGGTTCCTGAGGGACAGAGAGAGGGCCGTGGGCAGGAGGCTTGGTCGGAGGGGCCGAGAGAGGACAGGGAAGCGGAGGGAGGAGGGGGAGGGAAGGAGAAGCGGAAGGGCCAGCTCTGGCTGCACAGTCGGTCCCACCTCTCTGTCAGCCTACAGGGTCCACCAGCCCCGTGGTCCTGCGTGTCCGTGGCTTGTGTGGCCTGGGCATCTGTGGACCAGGGGCTGGATGGAGCCCCCGCCTACCTGCCTGCCCATCTCTTTCTGGGGGTGCTGGGGGGTCTCTCCCCCGAGGCTGTGCTCTGCCCGCAGCTGTGGGCTCCTTCCCAGCAGCCTGGGCCCCGGTCTTTCATCTCCATCTGCTCCCTGGCAGCTGGCTAGGGGGCGGGGTGGGGGGGGGGAGCTGAGACCCAGAGCCCCTTGCCCACTGCACCCCAGTCTGCGAGGGCCCCCAGGGCTTGTGGGAGACAAGCCCCTCGGAGAAGGTGTGACCCCCCCTTAAGGGATCCGCTCCACCATGCCCGCACGCCAGGCACCCACTTTCAGCTCCTAAACCTGTCGGGAAGCGAGGCCCCCCCCCCCCCCCGCCACCGCCCCGAGGGGCTTCGCCACACCCTGGAGAGGAACTCGGGACACTTTGGGCAAAGAAGCGCCCACTTCATGCCAACGATGAACGTCGGGGAGGGTTTCAGCCCCGCGGCCCGGAGGTGACTCATGAGCAGCCGGGACAGACTTTAGTCTCAAGGACGGCTCTTCAAGACGGGACAAGAGACGCATTTTTCCAGGGGCGGAGGGGGAGGAGGGAGAGCCCGTTTGCACGTGCAGATCCAGGCGTTCCCGCTCTTAGATGCCTGCCTATGTCGGCCAGGTCCCTCGGAGAAGGTGAGGGGAGTGGGGAGGTGGCCGAGCCTCAGAGCTGGCCACAGGGCCAGGGCGGGTACGGCTGTGTCCTGGCCCGGTGAGTCTCGGCTGCATTGGAGCTGCTTGGGGGATGGGGACAGGGCGGGGGTGGGGGGAGGGTGTTCGGCTGGCGGACGCCCTCTGCTCTCACCTCAGGCAGCCGGTGGCGTTGAAGAACACCTCGGGGTCCACTATCTCCCGGGACAGGTTGCTGTTGCCGTCGCCCCAGCCCGAGAAGGGGATGATGACGCGGTCGGCCAGCACGGGCAGGGCGTCGGAGATGAGCTCCTCCTTCAGCTCGTCCGTGGAGGACAGGTTCCAGAGCAGCCCTGGGGGTGGGGACCGTGGCCCCATCACATGCCGGCTCGGGGCGGGGTGTGTCCCCCCACCCCTCAGCCTGCTCTGGACTGCCCCCATGCAGCTAGGCCTGGTCTATCAAATCTCCTGCCCCATCGTTTCCCGAGCTTTCTGTGTAGCTCAAAATGAATGCACAGGGACGGTGACCCAAAACCATGGATCAGGCCGGCCGGCGTGGCTCCGTGGTTGAGCATCAACCTATGAACCAGGAGGCCGAGGTTCCATTGCCCGTCAAGGCGCATGCCCGAGTTGCTGACTCAATCCCCAGTAGGGGGCGTGCAGGAGGCAGCTGATCCATGGTTCTCTCAACATCGATGTTTCTCTCTCTGGCTCCCTCTCCCTTGCTCTCAGAAATCAATAACAATGTTTAAAACAAGAAAAACCACGGATGGGTGGCTTTCAGGAGGCATTGTAACGTTCAGAGTCTCCTACTGGGCTCCGTTATCTTTCTTTTTTTAAATTTTTATTTGATTTCAGAGAGGAAGGGAGAGAGCTAGAGAGATAGAAACATCCATGATGAGAGAGAATCGTGGATTGGCTGCCTCCTGCACGTCCCCCACGGCGGCGGGGGGAGGGGGGCGGGATCGAGCCCACAACCTAGGCATGTGCCTTTGGCCGGAATCGAACCTGGGACCCTCGAGTCCGCAGGCCGACGCTCTATCCACTGAGCCAAAGCAGCTAGGACAGGGCTCCGCTTTCTATCCAGGAATACCCATCCCTGTCACACGGTCCCCGGTCTCACAATCCCCGTCCGATGGAGGCTGCGTAGTGACCGTGTTTCTGGGCCCGGCCCTCAGTGTTCAGCGCTTTTTTCTGGACACGGGGGAGATGCTGGAGACCCGTTGGCCCCCGTCCCCTTCGCCCAGAACCCCCCAGGCCTGCTGGAGATGGGTCCCGCCTGGACACCGACCTTGCGCTCCTTGCCCTCGATCCTCCCAAAGACCTTGGCCCCTGTGCGCATGCCTAATGCCCAGGGTCACCACCTGGCCACAGCTGGCGCCTCGGGTGCCCAGGATAGCCGCCTGCCCCTGTGCGTGGCCCCGCCCGAGGGATGACCCGTCCAGCAGCCCTGTCCCCCCACCCCCCCCCCGACCCCCATGGACAGGCTCCCTACCGGTCAGCTGTTTCTGGATCTCTGTGCTCCGGGTAGTCCTCAGGAGGCTGACGGCCTCGCGGATGCCGCCCTGCCTCCGGGTCTCCAGCTTGTTGGTGATGCTCCGGAACACCAGGTTACGCAGGGCCCCGGCCGCGGCCTGCTGCACGTTCTGGTTGGGGCTGCGGAGGAGGTCCACCAGCTTGCTGATGCCGCTCAGCTGATAGACCTGGGGGACAGGGCGCCGCAGCGGCCGGTCAGGGAGGTGGCTCAGACCACAGGCCCTACCTTCTCCCCTTCAGAAACCGCCGCACCAGCCCGCATCAAGGAGCCGGGCCACCCGAGGGGAATGGGCCAGACCAGGAGCCAAGACGGGGACTCAGCCCGGCCGGCGTGGCTCCGTGGTGGAGCGTCGACCTAAGAACCAGGAGGTCACGGTTCGATTCCCGGTCAAGGGCACGTGCCCCGGTTGCAGCCTTGATCCTTAGCAACCTCCTGTGCAGGAGGCAGCCGATCCATGATTCCCTCTCATCATGGGTGTTTCTATCTCTCTCTCTCCTTCTCTCTTTTCCTCTCTGAAGTCAATAAAAATATATTAAAAAAAAAAAAAAAAAAAGGGACAGGGACTCAGATTCTGACTCTCCTCCCTCCCAGTAGACACACTCAGGGGAGCACCCCTCCTGCCTGAGCCCCATTTCCTCCTCTGGAGTTTGGTGGTGAAGACCCGATGAGAAACGTCCGCTCAACAGAAGGTCAAGTTGCCCAAGCTCTGATCTTGGGCAATGCCAAGTACCCTGCTCGCCCCAGGCAGCTGGGCAGGGTGGGAGGGAGCAGACCGAAAGTGCCCCCACCCATCTGTCAATGCAGGCGCAGGCCGATGCCTCCCAGGCTCGGCCCAGGCCAGCGGCGGGGGCGGTGTGCAGCCAGGTACCTGCTGCTTGGCCGACTCGTCCTGGAAGCAGGTGTGCTGGATGTAGTAGGCCCCGATGGCCTGGTACTTCTCGTCCTGGGAGCACAGGTACTGCACGGCCTTGGGGATGGTCAGCCCGCTGCACTCGATGTCCTCACTGCAGATCCTGTGAGGCATGGCCGTGGGGCTGGGTTACGGGGGCCCTGGGGCAGGGGTTGGAGCATCATCTTTGCACACCCAACCGGGCACAGCCTCACCTGCCCTCCAGAGAGCCAGGACAAGGCTGGCCTGGGGACAAGGCCCGCCTGGGGACACCTCTGTGCATCAGAGGAGGGAGGGAAGAGGCTCACCCTGTGGTGCACGCTCGCTATGATGAGGACCTGGACATGGGCTAATGTCCAAGTGGGAAGGTATCTCTGCCCTGTTCTCAAGGGAAGCTGCCCACCTGCTCAGCCATCTCTCACACCTGTGCCGGGTGCTGGGCAACTGGAAGGGAATGGCTGTGAGCCAGGCCTCCCACACATCCATCCATCTATCTTCCCTCTTTCTCTTCATCCATGCATACATCTATCTATCCATCCATCCATCATCCATCTACCCATCCATCCATCCACCCACCCATCCATCCATCCATCAATTCATCCATCAATTCATCCATTCATCCATCAACTCATCCATCATCCATCCATCTACCCATTCATCCATCCATCCATCCATCCATCCACCCATCCATCCACCCATCCATCCATCCATCCATCCATCAATTCATCCATCCACCCATCCATCTACCCATCCATCCACCCATCCATCCATCCATCCATCCATCAATTCATCCATCCACCCATCCATCTACCCATCCATCCATCCATCCATCCATCAATTCATCCATCCATCCATCCACCCAGCCATAGATCCATCAATTCATCCATCATCCATCCATCCATCAATTCATCCATCCACCCATCCATCCACCCACCCAGCCATCCATCCATCAATTCATCCATCATACATCCATCCATCAATTCATCCATCTATTCATCCACCCATCCATTATCCATCCATCCATCCATCCATCCATCCATCCATCCATCCATCTCTCCTGCCTCCATTCCCAAGGCTAGCTAATTCTCAAAAACTCTCACATCTGTTCCCTTTTCCTCAGGGCCTTCCTTCTGACCGTGACCGCACTCATGGAGACTGAGGTGAGAGACCCCATCCCTGGCTCTCTTCTCCAAGTTCCCCATCCAACATCTCACCCTGCCACCAGCTCAGCAGCCCTAAAACCCCGTTCACTGTGCGGTTCCCACTTAGTGGCTTCTCTGTGCTGCAGGGTCAAGGTCACACTCTTTAGGCTGATATCCAAGGGCAGCTGTTAGGTTGAACCATGTGAAATGGCTGACAGTCCGCCTCTTTTTGAGCCGCGAACCCAGCAATTTCATATTTTAACCTAATGGCTCTGCTGTGCCTGACTCCCCAGCCCCTCACGGGGTCTGCTCCCCATCAGGGCGCAAACTCGACACGGAACGGCCGCCCAGGCAGGCCTGGTGAGGACTCTCAGTGCGGGCCCCTCCCGCAGGGCTGCGAGTCAGCAGGTCTGGGCGGGGCCCGGGAGTCAGCATTGCTCACCGCTCCCAGGGCTGCTGCTGCTGCTAGTCCGGGACACACGGGAGAACCACTGGCCTAGCTCCCCTCTCATCAGCCTCCCTGTGCTCATGACCTGTGGCCCTTCAAAGCCTACATACAGAGCACATTGGTTGTGGGGCCTGGGGCCTGTGCGCGGCCTCTTCCCACGGGGAACCAGAGCGCCTTCCGCTTTGCACTCACCGCTGTGCAACAGCTCCTCCGGGGGAGGGAAAAGGCTCACCCTGGAGGAGGCTCCATAAACTGAGCATCCCTGTGGGGCCAGGGAATGTCCTCCATCCTGTCCCTCCCTGGCCCCGCCCCCCCCAGCGCAGACCACGCCCCCCCAAAGCCCCGCTCACCACCCAGACACCACCCTCACCAGCTCAGACCACGCCTCTCCCACCCAGGCCCCGCCCCCAGCCCAGGCCCACCCCATCCCCATCCCTCTCCTCTCTGACACGGGCCCGCCCCAAACCCAGGTGGGAAGGTATCTCTGCCCTATCCCCGCCCCTCTCTGACACAGGCCCCGCCCCCAGCCCAGGCCCTGCCCTATCCCCGCCCCTCTCTGACACAAACCCTGCCCCCTCTCTGACACAGGCCCCGCCCCCAGCCAAGGCTCTACTCCATCCCCATCCAGCTTTTCTCTGGCACAGGCCCCGCCCCGAGCCCAGGCCCTGCCCTATCCCCGCCCCTCTCTGACACAGGCCCCGCCCCCAGCCCAGGCCCTGCCCTATGCCCCCTACACAAACCCTGCCCCCTCTCTGACACAGGCCCCGCCCCCAGCCCAGGCCCTGCCCTATCCCCGCCCCTCTCTGACACAAACCCTGCCCCCTCTCTGACATGGGCCCCGCCCCCAGCCAGGCCCTGGCTCTGACATACACCCCGCCCCCTCTCTGACACAGGCCCCGCCCCCAGCCATCCCCATCCAGCTTTTCTCTGGCACAGGCCCCGCCCCCAGCCCAGGCCCCGCCCTATCCCCCCGGCCCTCTGACACAGGCCCGGGCCCCGCCCAGGCCCGCCCTATCCCCGGCCCTCTCCCATGGGGCCCTAGCCAAGGCCTATCCCCCCCCCTTTTCTCTGGCACAGGCCCCGCCCCCAGCCCAGGCCCTGCCCTATCCCCGGCCCTCTCTGACACGGGCCCCGCCCCCTCTCTGACACGGGCCCCGCCCCCAGCCCAGGCCCCGCCCTATCCCGGCCCTCCCTGACACGGGCCCCGCCCCCAGCCCAGGCCCCGCCCTATCCCCGGCCCTCCCTGACACAGGCCCGCCCCCAGCCCCCCCCCCCCCTCTCTGACACAGGCCCGCCCCCAGCCCAGGCCCTGCCCTATCCCCGGCCCCTCTCTGACCCGGCCCCCCCCCCTCCCTGACACGGGCCCCGCCCCCCCAGCCCAGGCCCCGCCCTATCCCGCCCTATCCCGGCCCTCTCTGACACGGGCCCCGCCCCCAGCCCAGGCCCCGCCCTATCCCGGCCCTCCCTGACACGGGCCCCGCCCCCGCCGCACTCACTTGGAGCTGGCCCGCGAGTGGCCGAAGGACAGGTCCTTGCTGCAGGAGATGGGCGGGCCGCAGACCGGGTCCTGCCTGGAGGCGCAGGAGGGCGGGCGCGGCGGGCACTTCTTGGCGGGCTTCTGGCCGCTGCAGGTGCTGTAGAAGCTGTGGCGGCTCTGGGCCGTCTTGTGGCCCTTGCCGCCCAGCGTGCCCTTGCGCAGGGTGCCCCGCGGGTCGCAGCAGAGGTCGGGCTCGCTGCGGCTGGCCTTGATCTTCTGCAGGAAGCAGATGTCGCTGCCCGCGCCCGTGCGGCAGGTGCCCCTGGGGTAGTGGCGGCCCCAGTTCTCCGTCTGGCTGTAGGAGCTGAAGCGCCGGTTGTCGGCCTCCCGCTTGAGGGTCCCGTTGTAGATCTGGCCGGGGGGAGAGGGAGAGGGGAGAGGGAGAGGGAGAGGGAGAGGGAGAGGGAGAGCGGGGGACGGCTCAGCCGAGGGTCCCCTGGCCCCGCAGCGATGCTCACGGAGCCCCAGAAGGTTTGGGGGCCCAGGAACCTTTACCCAGCGTCTGACATGTTATTCCCAAACTCGGGGCTGTGGCCCATGACGGATGATGAAGTCGGTTTGGCAGACCTCACCCTCCTTTTAGAGACTAGAATCCGGCTGGGGTGGCTCAGCGGTAGAGCGCCGACCTGTGAACCAGGAGGTCGGGGTTCGATTCCCCGTCAGGCCCATGCCTGGGTCGTGGGCTCCATCCCCTGTAGGGGGCGTGCAGGGGGCAGCCGGTCCGTGATTCTCTCTCATCAGGGATGTTTCTCTCTCTCTCCCTCTCCCTCCTCTTTGAGATCAACAACTATATACACATATATACACACATATATACATATATACACACACATACATATATACACACATACATATACACATACACACATACATACATATATACACACACACATATACATATACACACACACATATATATACATATATATACACACATACATACATATATATATAAGAGTGTGTGTATGAGAGTGAGAGTGTACTGTGTGTGAATGTATGTGACTACGTGAGTGTGTATATGTATGTGTGTGAATGTATGTGACTACGTGAGTGTGTATATGTATGTGTGTGTGTGTGAATGTGTGTGACTATGTGAGTGTGAGTGTGTATGTATGTGTGTGTGTGAATGTGTGTGACTGTGAGTGTGAGTGTGTATATGTATGTATGTGTGTGTGTGAATGTGTGTGACTGTGAGTGTGAGTGTGTATATGTATGTATGTGTGTGTGTGAGTGTGAGTGTTGTGTGTATGTAGTGTGTGAGTGTGTACATGTGTGTGACTGTGTATATGTATGTATATGTGTGTGACATATATATGTGACTATGTGAGTGTGAGTGTGTATACATGTGTGTGACTATGTAGTGTGATATATATGACTATGTGAGTGTGAGTGTGTATATATGTATGTCTGTGTGTGAATGTATGTGACTACGTGAGTGTGTATATGTATGTATGTGTGTGTGTGTATATGTATGTATGTGTGTGTGTGAATGTGTGTGACTGTGAGTGTGTGTATATGTATGTATGTGTGTGTGAATGTGTGTGACTATGTGAGTGTGAGTGTGTATATGTATGTATGTGTGTGATGTGTGTGTGTGTGAATGTGTGTGAGTGTGTGAGTGTGTATATATGTATGTATGTGTGTGTGAATGTGTGTGACTATGTGAGTGTGTGTGTATGTATGTATGTGTGTGTGAATGTGTGTGACTGTGAGTGTGAGTGTGTATGTGTGTATGTGTATGAATGTGTGTGACTATGTGAGTGTGTGTATGTGTGTGTGTGTGTGAATGTGACTATGTGAGTGTGAGTGTGTATATGTATGTATGTGTGTGAATGTGTGTGACTATGTGTGTGTGTGAATGTGTGTGACTATGTGAGTGTGAGTGTGTATATGTATGTGTGTGTGTGAATGTGTGTGACTATGTGAGTGTGAGTGTGTGTGTGAATGTGTGTGTGAGTGTGAGTGTGTATGAATGTGTGACTGTATGTATGTATGTGTGTGTGATGTGTGTGTATGTAGTGTGTATATGTATGTATGTGTGTGTGAATGTGTGTGTGTGTATGTGTGTGTGTGAATGTGTGTGACTATGTGAGTGTGTATGTATGTGTGTGTGTATGTGTGTGTGTGTGAGTGTGATGTATATGTATGTATGTGTGTGTGTGTGTGTGTGTGAGTGTGTATATGTATGTATGTGTGTGATGTGTGTGTGACTATGTGAGTGTGTATATGTATGTATGTGTGTGTGAATGTGTGTGACTATGTGAGTGTGTGTGTATATGTATGTATGTGTGTGTATATGTGAGTGTGTATGTGTGTGTGTGTGTGAATGTGTGTGTGTGTGTGTATATGTGAATGTGTGTGACTATGTGAGTGTGAGTGTGTATGTATGTGTGTGTGTGTATGTGTGTGTGTGAGTGTGTGTATGTGTGTGTGTGAATGTGTGTGACTATGTGTGTGTGTGAGTGTGTGAGTGTGTATATGTATGTATGTGTGTGTGTGAATGTGTGTGACTATGTGAGTGTGTGTGTGTGATGTATGTGTGATGTGTGTGTGTGAGTGTGAGTGTATATGTATGTATGTGTGTGTGTGTACTGTGAGTGTGTGTGTGATATGTATGTGTGTGTGAATGTGTGTGACTGTGTGTGTATATGTATGTATGACTGAATGTGTGTGTACTGTGAGTGTGTGTGTGTGTGTGTGTGTGACTATGTGAGTGTGAGTGTGTGTGTGTGTGTGTGAATGTGTGTGACTATGTGAGTGTGAGTGTGTGTATGTATGTGTGTGTGTGAGTGTGTATATGTATGTATGTGTGTGTGTGTGTGTATATGTGTGTGTGTGTGTGTGTGTGTGAGTGTGAGTGTGTATATGTATGTATGTGTGTGTGAATGTGTGTGTGTGAGTGTGTATATGTGATGTGTGTGTGTGAATGTGTGAGTGTGTATATGTGTGTGTGTGTGTGTGTGTGTGACTATGTGAGTGTGTATATGTATGTATGTGTGTGTGTGATGTGTGTGACTATGTATGTATGTGTATGTATGTGTGTGTGTGAATGTGTGTGACTATGTGAGTGTGAGTGTGTATATGTATGTATGTATGTGTGTGTGAATGTGTGTGACTATGTGAGTGTGTATATGTATGTATGTGTGTGTGAATGTGTGTGACTATGTGAGTGTGAGTGTGTATATGTGTGTGTGTGTGTGTGTGTGTGTGACTATGTGAGTGTGTATATGTATGTATGTGTGTGTGAATGTGTGTGACTGTGTGTGAGTGTGTATATGTGTGTATGTATGTGTGTGTGTGAATGTGTGTGACTGACTATGTGAGTGTGAGTGTGTATATGTATGTATGTATGTGTGTGGGGGGGCGAGGTCAGGCAACTGGGTAATTCCGTTCCACACCAGATGTGGCCACCCAGGCCGGGGGGGGGTCCCTGTCCCTCCCTCTCTGCAGGGAGCGCCTCAGAGCAGGAAGCCAGGGTGGGTGGAAGGCACACTGGGTGTAAGTACCGTGCCCCAGGCTGCCCACGGGTCCGGC
The DNA here is from genome assembly GCA_025583905.1 of Ia io. Classification (NCBI taxonomy): domain Eukaryota; kingdom Metazoa; phylum Chordata; class Mammalia; order Chiroptera; family Vespertilionidae; genus Ia; species Ia io. Next base: position 17,280,430 of record JAJQQW010000024.1, on the reverse strand, counting down.
GCCTCCCCCACTGCCCAGGTCTCAGCCCAGGAGCCTGAGGGCTGTGCCTGGAGCCCACGGTGCCCCGCCACCTGGGCCTTGGCCATGGCGCTCGCCAACGCCACCCGCACACCCAGCTGTGCGCCCGGGCAGGGGCGGGCTTCTCCCCACACCGGGTCAAACCCGCCTGCCCTCGGGGAGCTGGCGTGTGGGTGCTGGGAGGGAAGTGAGCAGGAACGGGCGGGGGGCAGGGGAGGGGGCAGTGTGTGGGGAGCGCCCGGACGGACGGACGGACGGACTGCACACCCTGCAGACAACATGCCAACGAGGCAGCTAGGCCCCGCCCCCTCGCCTCCACTCTCCCAGGGAGAGCCGGTGCCTCCCAGCCCCGCAGCCTCAGGTGGAAGGGGGACAGGAGCGCCTTGTTCTCCCGACAAGACACGCCCGTCGTCACCTGTCACCTGACGCGGAGCCAGGCGCTCATCCTGGGGCAGACCCAGCCCCCCCCCCGGACACCCCCCTCCCGGGAGGGAGCCCCTCGTCTCTGGGGCTCTGCTCTCCTGGCTGGGGAGGAGCAGGGGAGGCCTGGCCCATGGGGAGGGGTGCTGGTGGGTCCCCCAGGGGGCAGGGGGGGACACCCCTGTGGACTGCACTTCCCAGCCTCCCATCTGCCACATTCCAGCAGCCTCGCCCGTTTCTGGGAACCCCACCCCAGCTCCCGTGTCCCGGGGGCAGGTGGGTGGTATTGTCTGGGGTGGCCCGGCCCTCCCTGCACAGACGGCCTGTGTCCCAGCTACAGCCTGAATGTTCTCCTTCTCTCTCTCTCTTTTTAAAAATATTTTATTGATTTTTTTACAGAGAGGAAGGGAGAGGGACAGAGAGTCAGAAACATCGATGAGAGAGAAACATCGATCAGCTGCCTCCTGCACACCCCCCACTGGGGACGTGCCCGCAACCAAGGTCCATGCCCTTGACCGGAATCGAACCCGGGACCCTTCAGTCCGCAGGCCGACGCTCCATCCACTGAGCCAACACCAGTTGAGGGCCCTTTCTCTCTCTCTCTCTCTCTCTTTTTTTTTAAATAATTTTATTGATTTCAGAGAGGAAGGGGGAGAGAGGGAGAGAGAGAGAGAAACATCCACCAGCTGCCTCCTGCCCGCCCCCTACTGGGCATCGAGCCCACAACCCGGGAATCGAACCATGACCTCCTGGTTCATAGGTCGACCCTCCACCACAGAGCCACGCCAGGCGGGCCGGTCTCCTTTTTCTATCGGGGTCACATGGCGGTGGCACCATGGGCTCCAGGCACATCCCTGGGGCTCCCTGGGCTGAGACATGGGCAGCGGAGGAGGGGGGGCGGGGGGCTCTGGAGCCGGACCTTCTGGGCCAACCTCCGCCTATGCCCCTGGCCCGGTGGGCAGCCTCGGGCACGTCACTGACACCCATGAGCCTCCGTTTCCTCGTCTGTAAAGCGGGCGGAACAATAGCTGTGCCCGGGGAACCCAGTGAGCGAATGTCCGTGTCCCACATCCGTGTCCCGCTGACGCTCACCATGGGGACAGGCCGGCCGCCCCCAGGACCCGGCTGAAGGTTTGACAGCCAAAGCCCCCCGCCCTCCCCCCGAGAGGGGCCGCCAGGTTGGCACAAAAGGGGGGTGAACCCCGAAGCCAGGGCAGCCCGGGCCAGGGTTCCGCCCTGGGGGCCTCTCCCCCATGGCCACAGAGAAGGCCTCTTGAGTTTCATAAAAGCAGAGGCACGGGGCCCAGCCAGCTGGCACCCGGAGGAATGGCGTGGGCGCGGCTGGCATCCCGGGAGGACAATTCCCCTCTGTGTGGGGACCTGAGCCTGGCAGCCCCGGGCCCCGAAAGCCAGGAGTGACTCTCAGTCACGGTGACGAACAGGGGTGCCCCCTCCATTCCAACCGGCGGGACGCCCGGGCGGCGGCGTGTGTGCACAGCTGGCCCAGCAGACGGGAGAGCTGGCTCCCAGGCACCCCCCCCCACACACACACAGATAGCGATCTGCTGCCTGAATACACCCCCCTTGTCTGGGTCTCTCCAGCCTCCCTGGGAACCTCCAGCCGCCGCTGGGGTGATCACAGAGCATTCCAAAGGCGCAAACCTGACTTCCTGGGGGCGGGGCCACCCCTCAACCACAGAGAGGACTGGGCTGGACAGCAGGGGGCGCCCGGGAGGCGTACCTCCACCAGGGAGACTATGGGGATCTTGGGGAGGCGACACCCCGCCTGTCCTCCGAGGGGGGCCCCAGGGTCTTGCCCGGCCCGGCCCCGTGCTGCCCCCTTTACTGCTAATGACGGGGCGCTGGGGCTCACCCCGCTTCTGCCCTCCTCCCGCCCTCACCCCCACTGGGCGCTCCCCAGCCAGGCGTCCCTCTTCCTTTTCCTTCTTTCTTTCTTTTTTAAAAACTATATAATGTTATTGATGTCAGAGAGGAAGGGAGAGGGAGAGAGAGACAGAAACATCCGTGATGACAGAGGATCACGGATCGGCTGCCTCCTGCACGCCCCACCCTGGGGACCGAGCCCGCAACCTGGGCCTGTGCCCTGATGGGGAACGGAACCGTGACCTGCTGGTTCCTAGGTCGCTGCTCAGCCACGGAGCCACGCCGGCCGGGCTTCCTTTCCCTCCTGAGTCAGGGGGTTGCCAGAGGCCACCCCCCTGTTTTGTAGACCAGGGGACAGTTCTACGCGGTGACCAGACCGAAGCCAAGCAGGGCTCCTGTCAGCCGGGGCCTCACAGGGCTGAGCCCAGCCCCCCTGCCCTCCCGTCTGAGCCCCCCACTCAGCACCCGAGGCATCGGACGGGACAGGGGCCACCATGCGGGAAGGGGTGGCTTCTCGTGTCCCCCCATCTGAGGACTCTTCCGATGCCTCCGTTCCACTCCCCGCCCAGGCTGGGCCCGGCTCATGGGTTCTCCACGGCCCAGATCCGGGGCCTCCCGCCAGCCCCGCCCTGTCCGCAGGCCTGGCGCCTGCCGGGTGGTGCCAGCCTTGACCTCCCTCAGACAGAGCGTCATTAGCCCTTGTCCGCCCGGGAGCCCGCCGTGTCTCTGCCGTGGACACGACACACGCCTGGCCCCGCCCCTCCCTTCAGCCCACGGCCCGGGCAGCCCCGTGGCACCAGCCCGTCCAGGCGTCCCCGCTTCTGCTCGGACGGCCCCCCATCCTGCCGTCCTCCTCTCCCCGCCTGCCTGCCTGCCTGCCTGCCTGCCTTCCTCCCTCCCTCCCTCCCTCCCTCCCTCCCTCCCTCTCTCTCTCTCTTTCTCTCTTTCTCTCCCGAGGACATTTTCCCACTGGATGTAGAGAGCATGGGAGAGAGAGGGAAAAACAGAGAGAAACATCGATGGGAGGGGATCTGTCCCGGGTGGAGACTCGGCTGCGGGTTGGCACAGGGTGCCCTGGGCCCCCGTGGGCACCAGGGCGCCTCGGGCGGCTCCGTGAGCTGCTGGGGGGCGGGGTGTTCTCCCTGGGGGTGAGCCAGGTGATGGGGGGCCCAGCATGGGGACAGCTGTGGAGGTCCCCTGCCCTTGCCCGGGCAGCAGCAGCTGGGTGGCCGTGGCTGACCAGACAGAAGCTGCCCGGCCCTTTGGGCGCCAGGGACATGCTGGGCCGGCCGGCCGGGATGAAACGGCCGTCGGTCCCGGTGATGAGGCCGCGTGAAACCAGCCGGGTGAGGCCGGCCCAACCGGCTCTCCAGGGGCGCGCCCTGCTCCTCCCTGCCGGCACACCCAGCAGAGACCAGGCAGGCATCTCCATCACCCTCCCCGTGGGAGCCCTGCACACAGTGCCACTCCGTGAGGGGGGTGGGGAGGGCTCGTGCCCCTCAGGCCCGGGGAGGGCTCTCGCGAGAGGGGGCCTGACCTGGGGGCACCCAGGGACGGGGACCCTCCTGGGATTGGGGTCAGGGCTGGGCAGTCACCCATGGCGGGGGGACCTTGCAGGTGGCGGGCAGCTCTGCCCCACCCTCCCCAGGGGTCTGGAGAGCACGGGCCCTTTCTCACCGAGGGCTGCTGGGAGGGGGCACCCGAGGCCCAGGGCTGGGCGCTGGGGGTGGGGGGCAGGGAGCCTGCTTGCTCAGCAGAGGGAGGCAGCGTGGGAGCCCCGGCCTGAGTCACCCAAGGTGGGACTTGGGCGTTGGGGGGTGGGGTGAGGGGTGGGGTGGGGTCCCTGTCTCCTCCTGAGCACCACTCCCCTGTGGCCAGGAGCAGGGTGGGCCTGGTGCTGGGCTGGGGCGGAGCAACGCTTGGGGGACATCTGGTCCCACCACCATCTATCTTCTATTTTTTCATGTGTTCATCCTCACCCCAGGATATTTTAGGGGGCGTGGGAGAGAGAGAGGGAGAGACAGAGAGAAGCATCGATGTGAGAGAAACACCTCGATGGGTTTTGCCTCCTGCACGCGCCCCGACCAGGGCCCGGGCCGGGGAGGAACCTGCCACCGAGGTCCGTGCCCTTGACTGGAATCGAACCCGGGACCCTTCGGTCCGCAGGCCGACGCTCTATCCACTGAGCCACACCGGCCAGGGCTATAGTCTCTGACTTCTCTGAGCAAGGACACGGGCTGCAGGGAGCTGGTCTGAGCTGATGCTACGCCTGAGGCCAGGGGTCACCTGGGCAGGGACGGGGAGCCCCGAGCCCAGGCCTCACCCACCCCTCAGCCTGGGGGAGGGACCTCAAGCCTCTGAGCCCGGGCCCTGGGCAGCAGGCACTTCCCCCCCACCCCGGCGTCTGACCACGGCCTGGGCAGGAGCTTACGGAGGGCGGGGGGCTCCTCCCTGGGGGACACCCCAGACCAGCGGTTCCCAACCTGTGGGTCGTGGCCCCTTTGGGGGTTGAACGACCCTTTCCCAGGGGTCGCCTAAGGCCATCGGAAAACACAGATGTGTACATGACGATTCATTCACAGGAGCAACATTGAGTTATGAAGCAGCAACGGAAATAATGTTAGGGTTGGGGGTCCCCACCCCGTGAGGAACGGTATTAAAGGGCCGCGGCCTCAGGAAGGTGGAGAACCACTGCCCCAGACAGAGGCGCCGCCGCAGTTTAAATGCAGGGAGTGCCTGGGGCTCAGCGGGTGTCGGCGAGAACAGGCTGGGTGCCGGCTGTGCTTTCTGGGTGGGGGGCTGGGGGGGTGGGTGCGGGGCCTGGGCGCAGCCCGTCCCTGCCAGCTCCCTGCTCCTCGCTCTCGGGCACATCCTGTCCCTCGGCAAGCTGGATGCTGTCTCTTCTTGTTGGGGGAGCGCCTGGGGCCCTCCTGGGACCCTCCTATCTCCCGGGGCCGGGTGGCAGTGAGTCACGGGCTGGCACGGGGACGGGGCGTTGGCACACACACCCATCCTTCCCTCGCTCGCTCTGGGAGCGGGAGCCAGGCCTGCGGGGGGGTGCGGGGGGGTGGGGGAGAAGGGAGCGTGTGGCCCCTCGCTTCCCTCCTCTGGGCCCTGGGAGCCGGCAGAGGCCCGGCAGGCATGGCCCGAGGAACCACTGGCACATCTGGAAAGGGCATTGCGAGCTGAGGGGGGGGCGGGGGTGAGCCGGGGAGGAGGTCAGCCTGGGCGTGCGTGCATGTGTGTGGGTGTGTGTGTGTGCGCCCGCTAAGTCAGGTAGTTGCTAGATAGGCCCACATTTGCTCTCTGCAAAGAGAAGGGAGGGGAGGCCTGCCCCTCTCTCTCTCCTATTGAGGGGTGGTGGTGGGGGGTCACACGGCCCCTGTGCCTGTCCTATCTCGGCTGGGAAGTCCCCAGGCAGGGGACCCGCTGGGCCCCAACCTCGGTTACCTTTCTCCCTGCTCTCCTTCTCCCTGTCCCCCCCCCCCCCCCCCCCCCCCCGCCGCCCAACCCTCACTCATCTGCCTGCGGGCCTGGCTCCAATGTGCATTATTCCGTTTCCTCCTCCTCGGCCCTCCCTCCGCCAAAGCCCCGTGTGCACGCAGCTCCGTGCCGTTCCCAGAGCCTCCGCGGAGCTGAGAGGAGACAGGACGTGCCCCAGCAGGTGCCCTGGCGTAAGTCATGTCTGAGGCCCTGCCAAGGAAGGAGGGGCAGGAGGGTGGGCCTTGGGGTGCAGGAAAGAGAAGGGGTTTTCCCTGCCGGTCAGAAAACAGCGGGGAGGAGGGGTGGGCTGGGAGCCGGCGAGTTGGAGTCCAGGCTCCCGGGGGGGCGGGGGGCGCCAAGCGGCAATGCTGACGGTGCCTGGTTACAAAGTTTCACGCTTGTAACCAAGCCGGTGACACGCAGGGCTGATGCAACAATGTATCCACCTGTGAGTGACACATCGGCTCCCAGGTGGCCCCGCCCCCGTTTCCCAGACGAGAGGACGGGCACCCAGAGGCGGTGGGAGGTTTATCTGGAGTCTCAGAGCAGGGCCGAGCCTCCTTGTGCCATCTGCACCGTCAGCATCAGCGAGATGGTTCATCTCGCCGCCCGCGGGTCCCACCCAGCGCCCTGCCCTCCTGGCTCTCACCGACCCCACCTGCGGGGGGAGCGAGGCGCTGGCTCCCCGTCTGGCTGGCCGCCACTCTCGGTCAGAATCCCTGGATCCACGTCGGGGCCTGACCTGTCGCCCCCTTAGGGTGTCCACTGACATTAAGAGTCAGAAAAAGGCCCCGGCCGGTGTGGCTCCGTGGGCAGAGCGTCGGCCTGCGGACGCAAGGGTCCCGGGTTCGATCCCGGTCAATTTTTGTACCTTGGCTGTGGGCACATCCCCAGTGGGGGGGGGTGTGCAGGAGGCAGCTGATGGATGTTTCTCTCTCATCGACGTTTCTCTCTGTCCCTCTCCCTTCCTCTCTGTAAAAAATCAATAAAATTTATTATTTTTTTTAAAAAGGAATCAGAAAAAAACAAACCAACCCACAGAGGGAACTGGATTTTCAGCAGATCCTGGTTAGTGTTGCCTTTAGTCCCTCACCAATAACGCACAGAAACAAACACACACCAAACACAAGGCCTCCTGAATGACCCCCAACAAGAACCTGAGGAGGAAGGAATCACGCTGACAATTTGGCTCATAAACCTGCCTGTCTCCCCGGCCCAGGACCCCAGCAACCCGGGGGGGGGGGGGGGGGGGCATCCCTGAGCAATGAGCCCCTGGAAGACGGCGCCCCAGCCCCCCACGGAAAGCAGCCTCCACTGCCGCCCGCACGATGCTTCGAGGGCCCCGAGAAAGAGTTTTCCGAGAACAGTCCAGACTTGTTGAAACCGACAGGATCAAGGGGAGCCAGAGAATTGGGGGGCGGGCGGGGGGGGCGGGCTGGGAGACGTCCTGGGGGTCACAGAGAAAGACGGCAATGGGCTGGGAGGAAGGGGTCTAAAAGCATCTCTACCCGCGTCCATGGAGCAACCACAGAACCTTACGTCTCACCCCAACCGCAAACGGACCTCAGGGAGCGTGCGTCCGCCACGGGACCCCATCCGACACAGCCAAGGGGACTTTCAAAAAGCGACCCTTTGTGGGAGCTTCTAAAGAATTGTTCTCCTCGGAGACATTCAGAAATATCCAATCAGCCCACACAAGAAGGGAATGAAGAGCCACCCACGGCCTTGGCTGGTGTGGCTCGGTGGTTAGAGCGCCGGCCCAGGTACCGAAGGGTCACGGGTTCGATTCCCGGTCAAGGGCAACGTGCCTGGGTTGCAGGTTCGATCCCCAGCCCTGGTTGGGGGGTCTGTGCAGGAGGCAACCCGTCCATGGGTCTCTCTCACATCGACGTTTCTCTCTCTCCCTCCTTCCCTTCCCCTCTACCTAAAAAAACACCCCAAAACGATGGGAAAATATCCTTGGGTGAGGATTTAAAAAAAAAAAAGAAAAAAGATGTTTTCTGGATGCTTTTGAAGAATGGCTCTCATTGGAGACACTCAGAAATGTCCCATCAGCCCACTCAGAGTTGGGGGGGCCCCGCCGCTCAGCGTCCATGCGGTTCCCTGCACCCTAGACCCCACACCCCCCGCAGACACTCGGGCGCCCCCCGAGCGGCGCGGCTCCTTACCGGGTAGCCCCACGAGCCGCTGCCCGCCTGCAGCTTGGTGTAGTAGCTGGTCCGGTTGGCGGTGCCGTAGTTGTAATTGTCAGCCAGGCCGTCGTACATGGAACCTGAGGGGAAAGGCAGGGGTTAGGGCCGTGGGACCGGCCAGCCCCCTCACCCACCCGCCTTGCCGGGCATCGCCGGGATCCGGGGGGGGGGGGGGCGGGGGGCAGGTCTGAGCCTCGGCGGAGAGGCTGGGACCAGACCAGCCTGTTCTGTCTCCCTCCTCCCCCTCCTCCCCCGCCAGGGCCGCGGCCGGCCGCAGCAGACAGCAGCTGGACAGAGAGTCTCGGGCGACCCCCCTGGGGCCCCTGGGGACACCTACAGGCCAGGAGCTGGCCCGGGGGGCCCTGGAGCAGCGCCGTCCCGTTCCAGGGGATCACGACCCCGCGCCCCACGAAGATGAGCTTGCGGCTCGGGCAGGACCCGCAGGAGAGGGACATGCCGGGGCCGGAGCTCAAGGTCAGGGCCGCAGGGCAGCCTCTGCAGGTTGGAGTCCACTTGGGGGCCGGACGCTGGCTCCGCCCTCAGCCCGGCCCCACGGGGGACCTCCCACCTTCCTGCATCTCTGGCTGGGGAAGGGGGGTGGCTGTCCGCCTCAAAGGCCCCGTGAGGATTAATTACTGTTTTCCAAGCCCCGAGCCCCACAATGACAGGCTTCTCCGGTGACGGGGTGGTTGGGGTTATTAGCAGCAAATGGCTTTGGGGTTGGGGTTCCGGGGTGGGGGGTCCCCTTCTCTCCTCTCCCCTTCACCAGATGGTGGGGGCAGGGGGGGCTAAAGGACAGTCCCTACGGTCCTTGAGACAGGCTTACAGCGCCAGGCCGGGACCTCGCTTCCACGCCTTGTCTGCCATTTCTCCTCGGCCTTGACCCTTGGCCTTGACCCTCGGCCTCACCAGTTCAGAGCCAAGTTCAAGGTGTCCTCCCCGCAGGAGGCCTGTCCTGACCGACCCACGGCAACCTCGCCTCCTCTGCTGTCTGTGCCCAAGTCGCTTCCCGCCCGGAGTCCCGCTCCCAACACTGCCGTGCGAGGGGCACAGGGGACCCCGACATCCAGAGCAAGAATGGGCCCACGGCTAGCTCAGTGCCGGTCTCAGGGGGCCTCTGAGAGCCTCTTAGGGGGGTGAGCGCCCCGTCTTCCTCAGGGGTCGGCCGGGCGGCAGCTCGGAGGCTCTGTCTAGGGGGAGGGGTTTGCTGGAGGCTCACCTGATACGTGAGCCCCAACCCCACCTGCCACCCCCACTCAGACTCCCAAGCCCTTTGTGGGGGGGAGGGGGGTTGCACCATGAGTAGGAGGAGCAGCCTTAGAAGGTGGCAGGTGGCCTGGCCGGCGTGGCTCCCTGGTTGAGCGTCGACCTATGAACCGGGAGGTCAGGGTTCGATCCCCGGTCAGGGCACAGGCCCGGGTTGTGGGCTCGATCCCCAGTGTGGGGCGTGCAGGAGGCAGCCGGTCTGTGGTCCTCTCTCATCATGGATGTTTCTCTCTCTCTCTCTCCCTCTCCCTTCCTCTCTGAGATCAATAAACAAAAAATCTTTTAAAAAAAGGTCTCACGTGTCCCAGCCTGGTGCCACCGCCTCTGTGCAATGCCACCTGCCCCCGGCGTCCCCCCTGACCTCAGAGGCCAGGGCACTGACCCCTGACCCCGTCCCCCGATCACAGACGATCCCCTGGCCATCCGTGTCACCGGCTGTGGCCCCGGGAGCCGGGAGGCCTTCACGTGGGTTGGCCTCCGCCTCTGGGCCTCAGCTTCCTCCTCCGTAAACAGGGGCTGACTTCTGTGCACCCCAAGGCCCGCACGGCTCCAGGGCCCGCGGTTGGGGGGTGACAGTGCCATGTGCCCGCTGGCCTCCAGGGACGCCGGCTCCTCCTCTCCAGGGTCGGGGTTCAGCACACAGAAGAGGTGCCCTCACCTACGCAACCCACAGCCTCCTGGCCGCCCGCCTGGGGCTCCCGGGCCCCTCCCTGACACCACAGGCTCGTCCTGGGGGCCCTGCCTTGCTCCGAGCTCCTTGCTGAGTGCGGGTGGCTCCGTGCCCCCCTTTCTCCAGAATCTGCCCTCCCCCCCCCACAAAGGAGGCCCCTGTCAGGAGGGGCCCGGGAGGGGCCTTGGCCAGGCGCACGCCCGTTCTATCGCCTGTGCCATCGCCTCCCTCCCTCCATCCGGCACCTGCCTCCCTCCCGAGGCTTGGCAGCCCGATGCGCTTGGCTGTTGCCCACACGCAGCGAGTTCTCACCAAAGGGCAGGCGTGGGTCAGCCAGCGGCTCTCGGGTGGAAACGCTGGGTGGTGACAGACAGTCCTGGGGCCCCAGGAGGCCTCCCGCGGGGAGCCAGGCTCCCACGGCCTCCGCCCGTCTCCAGACGGACCTGTCCACGGTGAGGTCACCTCCCCCCCCCCCCCGCCCCCCGCCATCCGGGGAGCATCCCTCCCTCGCCGCGGCGCCTGCCCGCCTCCCTCTCACGTTCTTCTGCGGCTGGCGGGTGTTCTCTGCCCTGGAGGCGGGGGTGCGAGTGGGGGGGGGGACAAGGCCACCCCTGGAATGCCAGTCCCCCTGTCCAGGAGTGACAGGGGTGGGCATGGAACGCTCACTTCCGGCTGGGCCAAGGCCTAGGGCTCCTGAGTTTGGGGGTCCGCCCGGCCGGCGTGGCTCAGCGGTGGAGCGACGACCTAGGAACCAGGAGGTCACGGTTCGATCCCCGGTCAGGGCACCGGGTTGTGGGCTCCATCCCCAGTGGGGGGCGTGCAGGAGGCAGCCGATCCCTGATTCTCTCTCCTCCCTGATGTTTTTTTCCTCTCTCTCTCTCCCTCTCCCTTCCTCTCTCTGAAATCAGTAAAAATTTATAAAAAAATGAATTTGGGCGTAGACACCTGACTCCCACCGTAAGGTGCTTGGCTCGGCTTCCTGGTGGGAACGGGGCTGCCACCTTGCAGTGAGCCTTGGGGTCAGAGGGCGCAGGCGGGAGGGGAGCTCTGTTTGCGTGAGAGCTGCTCCCACAACGGAAAGCGACTTTTCCCCTTCCTGAGCCTGAGGGGTGGGGGTGGGGGTGGGGGGAGGTGGGGGGTCTGGCTGGCACGTATTAGCCTCAAAGTCAAGTTCAACAGCCAGGACCTGGGGCTTCTCCAGGAGACGAAGGGGGCCAGGTGTGACCGCTCTCACCTCTCCGCCTGGTCCCCCCCTTCTCTAGAGCTCACCTCCATGGAGCCCTCCTTGATTACCTCACCCCGATCCCGTCACCCGGGGCCGACTGTCTACCCTGTATGGGGCACGGTGAGGGTGGTGCCCCTGCCCAGCTAGGCTCAGCCAGGCCCCCTGCTGGCTGGTCAGGTGAACCAGGAAGAGAGAGAGCGAGGCGCTGAGCACAGCTCTAGAGCCGAGGTCGCCTCTTTTTTTAAAAAAATATATATTTTATTGATTTTTTACAGAGAGGACGGGAGAGGGATAGAGAGTTAGACACATCGATGAGAGAGAAACATCGGTCAGCTGCCTCCTGCACACCCCCCACTAGGGATGTGCCCGCAACCAAGGTCCATGCCCTTGACCGGGATCGAACCCGGGACCCTTCAGTCCGCAGGCCGACGCTCTATCCACTGAGCCACACCGGTGAGGGCGAGGTCGCCTCCTTGAGGGGGGTCCCTGATCCAGGGATGGTCAGGGAATCACCCCACCTTCCAGGTGACCCTCCCATCCCCCTGTCTCTCCAGATGGGCGGACATGCCCCTGGCAAAGGGTGGCACTCCTTGGGGAACCTGGCTGCCCCCCCACCCCCGCCGGTGCACCGTCCAGGTGACCTCTGCCCCCCCCCCTGCCCCCCCAGAACCCCAGGTCCAACAGCAAGTGTCTCAGGGGGGCACGGTGCCTTCCTAGTGCATCAGCTGCTCTGCCCACACCTGCACCTGGTCCCAGCCAGTCGGAAGCCGGCCCCTGGGGAGGCCCCGCCCCTCCGCATCCTGGGAGCCGCCAAGCTTTCGCACCTGCAGAAGCTGCCTTGTTAGGGCACGTGGCTTCTTTCTCCCGTGGGGACAGGCGGGCCTGAGCCGAGGTGACTCACCCTTCACCCCCGAGCTCCCCAGGGCGGCACACCCACCCCACCTGCGTCCTCTCTCTCCTCCCCGGCCCAGCGCTCTCCTCGCGGGGAACACTGCCCCTCCCGGAGGGGACCCCGCCCAGCGCTGGGCCCTGCACACCTGGCAGCAGGGTCACTGCCCGCTGCCCCGCGGCTCCAGGGCTCTTTGGAGCGTGGCTCCTGTACATGCTGTGCGTGCGTGTGTGTGCATGTGCGTGTGTGTATGTGCATGGTGTGGGCATACGTGTGTGTGCATGTGCGCGATGTACCCCACAGATAACGCCACACGAGGCCCTCACACACCTTCTGGGTGCCGTGCCCCTGCCCAGGAGTGGCTCTCAGGTTGCACAGTTAGGACGGCTGCTGGTGGGGAGTCACAGATTTGTGGGTGCGGAGAGAATTTTGTGTGTGTGTGTGTGTGTGTGTGTGTGTGCGTGCGTATGTGCATTTATATGTGTGCGCGCGTATGTGTGTTTATACGCATGTGTGTGCGTATGTGTGTGTGCGCGTGCATATGTGTGTGTTTATACGTGTGTGCGTGTGTGTGTTTGTGTTTTTAAAAAGTTCTCCGCCAATGAGCAGAGCGAGGGAAGCGGCGTTCGCCGTGAAACCCCCTGGAATGCCTGCATTGCTGCATGCGTTCTGACAGGCCGGCGGAAATTCTGGTTCCAACTCCACGTCGAGCCAAGCTTCGTGGTAAAGAAGCCAAAATTGGTTCATTTGAAGTTTAATTGGCGGTTCGTTGCCAAACAAGCTCAGAACTGCCTCTTACCAGCCCCCGTCCCAGCCGCGGTCACCAAAACATGACCCCACATGGATGCCTGTGCACGGTCTGGGGTCCGGGAAGGGCCTCCCCTGTGCCTGGGGGAGCGGGGGCCCAGCCCGAGCCTGCCACCAGGAGGCCTCACGTCCCTGTGCCCTGTGATGGACAGGGAGACGGGCACCCCCGAATGCTGCACCCACCCCCTTCTGCCCAGGGAGGGGGACAGGTCTGGCCATTGGAGGTGGGAGAAGGGAGGCCCGGGGCTGGAGGGCGAAGTCCCAGCTGTTTCAGCGGCAGGAAGCATGCCTGGCGAATGGCGCCACGGGGTTAGGGCTCCCCCACCTCACCGGGCAGCAGCGGGGCTTGGGGTCGGGCCAGAGGGTAAAGCCTCTAAAAGCCACAGAGAAGTCCCGTTACCCCCAACCGGCCCCTGGTCAGCACCCCTGCAGGTCAGGGCTCCGGCCGAGATCCATGTGGGCAGCCACATCCCCTGTCCCCCACACTCTGTGCACAGAGACCCCCAGAAACAGGGGCCAGTTCCGGGGAAGAGCCCCCCAAGGCAGGCAGGCTCTGAGCAGCCTCCTCCCGGGGGTCTCCAGGCCCCAGACCCTCCTCCCCCTGCGGCTCGGGGGTGAGTTTCTGGGAGGCCCTGATGGACAGGCCCTCGGGCCCAGGCTCCTTCCACGGAGCTCCCTCTCCAGCCCGGGGCCGCTCCGCTCCCCTCCTGGGACAAGGCAGAGAGAACCGTGGGTTCTCCTAGATGCTCCCCGGGTGCCAGGAGTCGGGGGCCGGCCTTCCCCGGGCCCCGAATTCTTCACTCGGAGGTCCCTGATGGGCCCCAGGGGCCAGAGAATCCGTGGGTGACACGGAATCAGGGTTCCAGTCCGTCCAGCGGGACCAGGGACATGTCCTGGGGGGAGGGTGACCCTTCACAGCCGCCAAGCACCCCTCCCAGGCCCCAGAGCGGGAGCCCGGGATGTGAACGGGCTCGAGGAAGAGGGAGAGCAGTGAGTGGCCGGGATGAGCAGGGGAGGCTGGGGTGGAGCCCCGAGGAGGACAGGGAGCTGATGAAACAAAGCCGCCCAACCAGACCCACCAGCTCGGGTGACCTCACCACCTCTCCCAGCCCCGATGCCGATGCCAAAGCCGATGCCGCCGGGGCCTGGCCCCTGGCCCCTGTGGGAACCTGGCCACAGGCGGAGGCATGGGACACACCCGCAGGGGCAGGCCCGGGAGCCCCGTGTATGGAGAGGTCCCCAGGAGCCACCAGGGTCAGCCCTCGCCTGGCCGAAGGCCCCTGGGGGACCCCGTGATGGCGGTGTCCCCGTTCGTGGGCAGAAGAAGAGGGTTGGGGCCCCAGGGCTGCTCTGAGGGTTTCCTGGCGCTTCGAGCCCAGAGCTGAGGCCCAAGGGGAAGGGGACAGGTGAGCCTGGTGCAGGGAGGGGCCGGAGCAGACTGGCCGCAGCTGTGACTGGACCGAGGCCAGACATGGGGCCTCTGTTACCCCAAACCTTCTAGCGAGCAGCCAGCCAGGCGCCCGATAAAGGAGGAGACAAAGGCTTTGGAGGCCGCGTGACCTTGAGCGGAGGTCGCAGGAGAGGACCCAGGGGCCCAGCCCAGGGTTGAGGGTCTGGGGTCCTGGGGGGCCCTCAGCCAGCCACCCCTCTCCCTCCGGACAGGACAGCGAGAGAGGACAGAAGCCAGCGGTGGGCAGTGGCCTGGGGGGAGGGGGTGTAGTCCCCCGGGCCCCCCCCACCCTGTTCACCAGCACCCTGTCTCCCACAAGGCCTGGACCCCATCCTCAAATCCTGGCCCACTGTCCTGGTTTGCCGTCTTTAGTCCTGGTTAGCATTGGACTGAAGTTTTACTAAAGAGATCAACGGCTCACCAACTGGTGTGCGATTCTTTGAAAGCATTTGGCCTGGAGTTTCTCCCCCAGCGGGTCAGATACTGTCTCTCCCTCCTTGAGTTTCGGGGGTCCCTATCCTCTCCCCCTCACCCAGTCTGGGCACTTTGGGGGTGGGGAGGGCTGCCTGGTCAGACAAGCACCCAGATGGAGCAGACGAGCGCCCCCATGGGGGCTCAGCCAGGGGCCCGGGGGGACCCCCCAATGGCCAACCTCGGTCCCTACTCTTCACCGAGACACTGTTCGCAGCCGAGCTGAGGGCAGTAGGGAGAATCGTGGGAAACGGGGATTCCCCTAGGCTCCCAGGGGAAGAGGGCGTCCCCAGACCCGCTTCCGGTCCCCAGATCTGCCTTGGGGGGGCCCCCCCAGGGAGCGCAGTGGGGGGGGCGCACCAAGAGCCTGTCCCCGCCCCGCAGCGCCTCTCCTGTCCCCGGTTGGGTTCTGGCGGCACCCTCGCTCCCTGGAATCCAGGCGCTGCCCCGCCGGGACCGGACCCCACCCGCCTGGGCGCGGGCTGCCCGGATCCTGCGCCGCCGGGAGGACGGGGCGGCGAGGGCGAACCCAGCGGCCGCAGCGCCTAGCGGAGCCGAGGCAGGAAAGCAGCAGGGTGGGGGTGGGGGTGGGGGTGAGGGTGGGGGTGGGGAGGGGGAGAAGAAAGCCGTCGGGGCCGGCAGGACGGAGAGCGGCGAACGCGTGGAGAGGGCTCCTGGCGCCGCCCGCTGAGCCATCTTGGCGCTCGGGGGCGCGCGCTGCCTCCTGGAGGCCCCCCGCCGGCGCGGGCCGCTGCTACCCCCGCCCCCGCCCCCTCCCCTCCCCGCCCCGCCGCCGGGCCGGGCCGGGGGGGCTCTGGGTTTGCACGCGGCTTAGCTCGGGCCTCAACCGCACTCCCTGGTCCCCCTGCGCCGCCGGGGCCGTGCGCGCCATCGCGGCCGCCGCCCGGGGCGCACGCACTCCCTCCCCCGCGGGCGCGCGCGAGCCCGTACCTCGGTTGGAGTGGGTCAGCGTGGACGACTGCGAGGACTTGGACTTCTGCCGCCGGACCGTCATCATGACCTGCTCCTGCACGCGCTGCTTGCCCGACGTACCCGTCTGCATCTTCTGGTCCGAGGGCAGCGCCAGCGTCGAGTTGTCCTGGTTCGGGAAGCACTCGTAGGCCAGCGCGGTCTTGAGCGGCGAGTGGTTCATGGCGGGGGGGCGGGGCGCGGCGCGGGCGGGGGGCGGGGGGCGCGGGGCGCGGGGCGCGGGCGCGGGGCGCGGGGCGCGGGGCGCGGGGCGCGGGGCGCGGGGCGGCGGGCTCTTCGCGCTCAGCGGCTCCCTGTGGCCATAGACTTCGTGGTGCGTGTGTCCGCGCGGGTCCTGGCTCCTCGACTGCTCCTGCGCCTCCGCCCCGGCGGGTGCCGCTCCAGGCTCTGGCCGGGCCCGCCCTCCGTCAGACTGGATATACCGCCCCTGCCTGCACCACCCACTCCGCCCGCCGCGCCGCGGGCCGTCGGGGCCGCGCTCCCGGGGGGCAGGGCGCTCCTGAGTGTGGGACGCTGCGCCTCGTCCTCGCTCCCCCTCCCTCCCCCGCGCGCAGGCGAGGCCCCGGGAGCCGCCCCTCGGCCCGGCCCGTTGAGGGAGAAACTCTGTGCTCAGCTCCGGCCCCGGGACCTGGGAGGCTTCCCTGGAGGAAGGAGATTGCCTGGCGGCTCCTGGACGGCCGGCCGGCCCGCAGCCCATCCCCCTCCGCCCCAGGTCCAGGCGGCGCCCTGGGCGAGGGCTCCGCGTCCAAAGGGACAGACACTCCGTTCTCCGGAGGGTGGGGTGGGGCACGAGGCCTGAAATGGGACGCCTGTCTCGCGTGGGGACACCCCCCCCCCCCCGCACAGCACGCGTGGATCCTCTTGAAGCGCCAGGCTTAGCCCCTAAAAGTGGAGTCTGGCACACGTTAGGGGCTCAGTTAAAAAATGCTCTTGGTCCTGGCCGGCGTGGCTCAGTGGGTAGAGCACCGGCCTGCAGACCAAAAGGGTCCCGGGTTCGATTCCAGTCAAGGGCACGTACCTCGGTTGCAGGCTCCTTCCTCCCCGGCTGGGGCTCGTGCAAGAGGTAACCCATCGACGTGTTTCTCTCACATCGATGTTTCTCTCTGTCTCCCTCTCTTGTCCACTCTCTCTAAAAATCAATGGAAAGATATCCTCAGGTGAGGATTACCAAAAATAAAATAAAATAAATACTTTTTGACCAGCTGGCGTGGCTCCGTGGTTGAGCGTCGACCTATGAACCAGGAGGTCACCGTTCGATTCCCAGTCAAGGCGCATTCCCCGGGTTTCGGGCTCGCGCTGCTTGCCCGACGTGCCCGATCGGCTGCCTCCTGCACGCCCCGCACTGGGGATCGAGCCCGCAACCCGGACATGGGCCCCGATGGGGAATCAAACTGTGACCTCCTGGTTCATAGGTCGACGCTCACCACTGAGCCACGGCCACCGGGCTATTTATTTCTTTAAATATATCTTTAATGGTTTCAGAGAGGAAGGGAGAGGGAGAAAGAGAAACGTCAGTGAGGGGAGAGAATGATTGATCGGCTGCCTCCTGTACGCCCCTACTGGGGATGGAGCCCGCAACCCAGGCCTGTGCCCTGACCGTGAATCGGACCCCGGACCCTTTGGTCCGCTGGTCCTCGCTCTGGCCACTGAGCCACACGGGCTGGGCTCACTCTGACCGCTCAGCTTCCCCTTGTCACCTGCAGAGGAAGGACGGAGCAGCCCGAGGGGCGGTCTCGGGGGCCACGTGCAGGTCACGCGCTCACCTCCCCGGAAGGAAGCAGGTGTTCCGTGCGGGGAGCCCCGGCGTCTCCCCAGGAGGCATTCCCGGCAGCCACGTGCTGAGCAGAACATCGTAAAGCACATTATAGCGCCCAATAGAAATATTTCTCTAATTGAGGGCTGGGTGCCGAGGACCCAGGGCCCCATAAACTGGAGATGGGACCGACGGGACGTCATACGTACAGAAGCCCCACACCCGTGAGCCTCCAGCATCACATCAACACGTGAGACGAGGCTCCCGGCCCTGGACCACCAGGGCCCACGGAGCCCCGGGTGCCACCCGCCCGGCCTCCGCCGCGTTCCGATGGGGAGAGGAGATGGCCCGCCTGTGGTCACCAGCCAGCACGTGTCAACCACCTCATCAGCCCTGGGGACTCCTGGGCCACCGACTTCCTCTACACGCCCCCGCCACCCTTATAAATGTCCCATAAAACGGGCACTAAAGTGCCTTGTGTTCACGGGTTACGTAAGGGCCCCGGAGACCTGTAAAGTCACATGCCGGCACATAAAAATCCAGGGGCATTGTGTCATGCACTTGGTCTCTCTGAAACATAACATGCCGGCCACAGTGCGTGGTAACCATGTCTCCACAGAAGGACCCTTTTGCTACCTTCCGGAGGCAGAAGGGCCCTGGAGGCGATGCCTGGACTGGCCCATCCTAATATATAACAAGCCAAGGGCCGTCACGACCAAAACAACCGGATGGACGACCGAACACAGGCTGCATGGGGCAACCAGGCTGGCAGGAGGGTCCGGGGTTCGATTTGCAGGCCAGCAGAGGGGGCAGTTGGGGGCAACCAGGCCGGCAGGGGGGGCAGTGACGGGTGACTAGGCTGGCAGGGAAGGCAGTTAGGGGCAATCAGGCAGGCAGGCAGATGAGCAGTTAGGAGCCAGTGGTCCCAGATTGTGAGAGGGATGTCCGACTGCCGGTTTAGGACAACTGACAGTCGGACTTCCCCTGATTGGAGAGGGTGCAGTCTGGGCTGAGGGGACAAACCCCCCCCCATGCATGAATTTTGTGCACCGGGCCTCTAGTTTGGCTATAAAAGGCCACACATAACCCCCGGACACTGACGCGGGTTACCTTGAAAATTATTTCCAGGTATGACATTCAGTATTGCTTTTTAAAAAAATTTAAATACATTTTTATTGATTTCAGAGAGGAAGGAGAAGGAGAGAGAAACATCCGTGATGAGAGACAATCATGGATCGGCTGCCTCCTGCACGCCCCACACTGGGGATCGAGCCCACAACCCGGGCCTGTGCCCTGACCGGGGGAATGGAACCGTGACCTCCTGGTTCAAAGGACGACGCTCCACCGCTGAGCCACGCCGGCCGGCCGGCCGGGCTGAAGTTCAGTTTTTCCAAATGTGTCTGCTCCGCGTGGACACTGAGATTCCTTCGGCTGACTGACAACATCCCACATGTGCCGGCCTCCCACGACCGGGCGGGTGCTGGCTCTGGAAGGTCCCTCAGACGCATTGGGCGTCCTGGTCCCGCCTTCGCTGTTCTGAAGGCCCGTGTCCGTGATGACCTGTGTCCCGTCTCCTCTTGGCGGGACACCCTCAGGAATGCCCGCAGCCCCCTGCCCAACTTGGGGCCTGCCCAGGTGCAGGGGGAGCCTGCCCGGCTTACTTCCTATGGGAAATTCACATCGGGAAGCCGGAATCCATTCACCCCCTGCCCTGGCCTGGTCACCTCAGGGGAGCCCATCGGGGAAGTCATCTTCCCAAGGATGTACGGTGACCTCTGACCCTCGCTGCCCTCCAGGCACTGGGGCAGGAATGGACCAGACTCGCAGCTTGACCCCTGATGGGACCTTATGTCCCCAGGGCTGGGGCCACGGTGCCTGGAAGGTCCGGAGGGCCACAGAGCAGCTCCCACCCCTGGATGGGGACCTGGCATGGAGGGGTGGCCTACAGAGGCCCTGCCCCAAGCCTTGGGCAGGCACCTGGGTGGGAAGGTCAGTGCTCATGACCTTGGGCCCCTGTCCCTGAGGGCTGGGACTAGAGGGGCTCGTGCCCTCTCACACCAGCCTGCTCTGCTCCGGGAGCCGACGGGCAAGGCTGGCGGCGAGCGGAGAGAGAGCAAAGAGGTCGGGCCTGGCCCAGACACCGGGACCTGGATGAGCCCAAGGCAGGCCGGGCTAGGCTGGGCTGGGCCGGCGATGGGGCGCGGCCAGGGCGTGCACCAGGCCTCCGACACGCCAGGACTCTCCCCGAGCTGGCATTCTGGTCTCGCTGGGCGGGCCGGGTGGGGCGGCCAGGGACAGCGATGAATAACAGCGCAGCGGCCCAGCCCCGTCCCAACCGGCTGCCTCAGCACTCGGCAGGCCCGCGCCCCGCCCCTCTGCCAACCCAAAATTCCAGTTCTGCCCTCCCGACGACGCGGGCATACCCGGGACCTGCCTTTCCGCCTGTCCCCGCCCCCCCGCTATGGGGGCCTCCAGCCCTCGGCGGGACCCAATGGCACGTGGGCTCGGACGCCAGGGCCTTCCCAGGGCGGTGGCCGGGAAAAGGAGAGCAGGCGTGGGCCCGGCTCTCCCACGGCTGGCTGTGTGGCCTGGAGGGAGCCGCTGAACCTCTCTGTGCTTGCGTCACCTCACTCGTCAGCTCAGCTGAGTAACACCTCGCAGGGGTATGGTGGCCGTCAATATGTGTTTAAAAATATGTTACACGTCTAGCCCCGTGCTGGGTGCACTGCGGGAGCTGATAACAGACAGAACTTCCTCACTCCGGCCCGGCTGGCGTGGCTCTGTGGTTGAGCGTCGACCTAGGAACCAGGAGGTCACCGTTCAATCCCCGGTCAGGGCACGTGCCCGGGTTGCAGGCTCCATCCCCAGTGTGGTGTGTGCAGTGGGCAGCGGATCCATGATTCTCATCACGGATGTTTCTCTGTCCCCCTCTCCCTTCCTCTCTGAAATAAAAATATATTAAAAAAAAAAAAGAAGAACTTCCTCGCTCCAGCAGCACCGCCGAGTCTCCCAGCTGCCCGCTCTCCTGGGCCAGTTCCCCAGTGGCCTCTCCTCCTGCCCCAGCCCAGCATCAGGACTGTCCTTGGGCACTTCAGAACCTCAGGGGCTGGGGGGGGGGGGGGCTCACTGACCACTGGTTGGGCCCCTGATGTGTCAGGAGATGAGCTGAGCACCAAGAGGCCTTTCGAGGGGGCCTGGGTTCCCTCTCCCTTGGGGGAGGGGGAGGGTGGAGAGCCAGTGACAAGCTTGAGGCCTGAAGGGAAGCCAGGCAGGGGAGAAATCCCTGAGGGCTTCCTGGAGGCGTCGCTCCCGCCGCCTGGTGCTGGGAGATGGCTAGCCCCTGGGAGGTGGAGCGGGGCCCGGGGAAAGGCCGCGGGGGCTGCCGAGCCGGCAGGAGCGTGCGGTGTGCGCCCCAAAGAGTTGAGCAGGCTCCTGTGCTCTCGGCCTTTCTGTCTCAGTCACCTGCCCACCCCAGCCCCAGCCCCGTACGGCCTGGTGGTAATTTGATGAGTCACCCGCCCGCGCCCGCAGACGGGGCGGCCACACCCAGGGCAGCTGGCATCCCGGACGGTGTTTCTGTTCGGAGCTGCCGGGCCTTGGATGGGCACGGACGGGGAGCCAAGACGCCCCAAGGCCTGGGCGGGCGGAGAAGCTGCTGAGTGGCAGAACCTCTCTCCCGTCGGCCTTGCCCCATCGCTCACCAGGCCGCAATGGCAGCCCCGCCCGTGCCCTCCTGTTGGGAGTGCCCGTCACCAGGAGCACCCGCGGCTGGCACCTCTGGTCTGCGCCCGGTGGGCGGGGCTTCGGGCTGGGCCTGGGCCCTTTTTGACAAAGAGGAATTGGGGGGGGTGTCACCACACATCACATAGACACACCACACACACCACACATCACATGGACACACACACACACACCACACACACCACACATCACATAGACACACGCACACACACACCACATACACACACACACACACACACACACACCACACCACACATACCACACACACACACACACACCACACACACACCACATACCACACACACACACACCACACACACACCACATACACACACACACACATCACACATCACATAGACACACACACACACACACACACACATACACACACACACACACACACACATCACATAGACACACACACACACACACACACACACACACACACACACACACACACACACACCACACCACACGTTCCTGGGCGGAGAGCTGCTCGGGTGCAGGGTCTGGGGAAGGACATGAGGGGCTGTGTGGTGGCCCCCGAGGAGCGGTCCATGGTCCGGCCCGAGCCTGCGTGTGCCCAGACTGGGGAGGAGGCCGTGAGGTCACCGGGTGCAGGCGGCCCTCGATCCCACGGCCAGGGTCCTTGCAGGAGAGCGTCGTGGAGACCCCAGGCAGGGACGGAGCCGCAGGGCCGAGCCCAGGGCGCCGGACGCCGGGAGCATGGCCTCTGCCCGGAGCCCCGGCAGGACCCCCGGGGGTGAAGCCCAGGAAACAGGGCCCGACCCCAAACTGCAGGGAGCCGGCCTTGCAGGAGCCCACGGCACGTGGCTCAGGGGGCGGCACCAGTTTGCCGGGCACACGCCAGGATGACACAGCCCCTCAGCCATGCGCCAGGCCGGGCCCGCGGCGACCGTGGGAAAGGAGGTGGCCACAGCGCCTCACCCTCCGGGGAGGGGTTTACGAAGCCAGGACGCCGGAGCCCAGCCGCTGAGGCCGGTCACCCTAATGGTCACTCCTTCTCAGCGAATGAGGGCCCGGCAGGTGCGGCCCCGGCGGCCATCGCTCGGCCAGGAGCCATAATGGACTTTTGTCCTGAGAGCTGGGGGGGTGCCGGTCAACCTGTCAATCAGTCTCCTGGCTCCCCCATTAGCTCTGAGGCCCCCCTGGCTCCCCCATTAGCTCTGAGGCCCCCCTGGCTCCCCCATTAGCTCTGAGGCCCCCCGGGCTCCCCCATTAGCTCTGAGGCCCCCCGGGCTCCCCCATTAGCTCTGAGGTTCCCCCGGCTCCCCCATTAGCTCTGAGGCCCCCCTGGCTCCCCCATTAGCTCTGAGGCCCCCGTCTCCCCCATTAGCTCTGAGGTCCCCCGGCTCCCCCATTAGCTCTGAGGCCCCCCTGGCTCCCCCATTAGCTCTGAGGCCCCCGTCTCCCCCATTAGCTCTGAGGCCCCCCGGCTCCCCCATTAGCTCTGAGGCCCCCCCCCGGCCCCCCGTTAGCTCTGAGGCCCCCCTGGGCTCCCCAGTTAGCCCCCCCCCCGGGTCTCCCCCATTAGCTCTGAGGCCCCCCCGGCTCCCCCATTAGCTCTGAGGCCCCCCGGCTCCCCTGTTAGCCCCCCCGGGCTCCCCCATTAGCTCTGAGGCCCCCCGGGCTCCCCCATTAGCTCTGAGGCCCCCCTGGCTCCCCCATTAGCTCTGAGGCCCTCCGGGCTCCCCCATTAGCTCTGAGGCCCCCCGGGCTCCCCCATTAGCTCTGAGACCCCCCGGGCTCCCCCATTAGCTCTGAGGCCCCCCGGCTCCCCCATTAGCTCTGAGGCCCCCCGGGCTCCCCCATTAGCTCTGAGGCCCCCCTGGCTCCCCCATTAGCTCTGAGGCCCCCCTGGCTCCCCCATTAGCTCTGAGGCCCCCCGGCTCCCCCATTAGCTCTGAGGCCCCCCCTGGCTCCCCCATTAGCTCTGAGGCCCCTGGGGATGGAGGGAGTGGCCGGATGGTGGCCTGGAAGGCTGGACTCCCAGGATGAGAAGGGAGAGCGGCCGAGGGTAGAAGCGGCCACCACCCCTCACCGTCCCGCCCTGTGGGTGGGGTAGCGGCCGAGAGGAGTGAGGGTGCCCCGGTGTCCGCTCTGTGGTCTTATCGGTCTGAGTCCTCACCACCGGCCCGAGGGGGGCTTCTGTCACCCCCACGTCAGAGGCTCAGAGACGTGCCCGCGCCCCGCGCTGGGGAGAGCCCGACCCACGGCCTGGGCTCCAGGTATCAGGCCTTTCAGTGATTGGTGACGTTCCCAAGCACGGCATTTACACGGGACCTGCCTGTGTACCAAGGGCTCCTCCACGCCGCGGCCCATCTGTTCTTCCAACAGCCCCCGGGAGGGCGGGGACGAGGCGCGGGTGGCCTCTGACAGTCGGGGTGGGTGACCGGCCCCAAGCCTGGTCCTCCGGACGCAGCCCCCCCGGACGCAGCAGGTTCTTAGAAATGGGGCCTCGGCCCCGCCCCTTCCTGCTGCCCCAGCATCTTCCCGATCCCCGGGGGTCGCACCCACATGAAGGCGTGAGGAGGACTGGCTTCGAGCACCTACCCCAACCCCTCGTTTTACAAGCAGGGACACGGCAGCCCAGAGAGGGCAAGCGACTTGTCCGGAGTCACACAGCACGCTGGCGGCTAAGCCCGCCTCGTTCCTGCCCTCCCGGAGGCGGGACCTCAGAGACTGCACCTGGGCAGCCCGTGGCCCCGCCGCCCGAGCTCAGGTGCAGCCAACGGGAGCCCGTGGGCTGGGATCCAGGGATCCGAGTTGCATTTCCCTTGGGAAATTGCTTGGGTTTGGCGGGAGCCGTCTGTCTCCATGGCGACGAAGCCTCTGTTACATGTAAGGCAGGGTGCCTGCTGGATCCTGGTGGGTGGAGGGGGGACACTTGGAGCTCCCGGATCTCCAGGACTGGGACTTCCCCCCGCTGTGCACCCCTGCTCCCAGCACCCCGCCCTCTCCCCCACCCCTCACCCCTCACAGGGTATGTGTCCCCCCACAAGAGGCTGCCCGGGAGCCGATCCCACCGCGCCATCAAATCTGGTCACGTCCAAACAGAACAATTACCCTAATTGCTGTTTGTAGGAAGTTCACTGTCATCACCGGCCTCACAGAGGGAGGGGCCGGAGTCACCCAGACGGGCCCCCGACAGCAGCTCGGGGCACCCAGAGCCCGGGCCGCCCGAGAGGGGGACCTGAGGGACCTCCCCCCCCCCCCCCGGTGCCCAGCCCCGTCCCGAATGAACCGGGCCCCTCCCCGCTCCAAGCCTCGGGTCTCCGGCCGAATTTCTAGGTCTGAAGGGTTTAGGTTGGGGGATGGGTCATGTTTATAAAACACACACCCACGGCCTCTTTGTTTTTATTATTTTATTTTTACAATATATTTTTATTGATTGCAGAGAGGAAGGGAGAGGGAGAGAGAGAAACGTCCATGATGAGAGAGGATCATGGATCGGCTGCCTCCTGCACGCCCCACACTGGGGATCGAGCCCGCAACCCGGGCACGTGGCCTGACCAGGAATCGAACCCAGGACCCTTCAGTCTGCAGGCTGATGCTCTATCCACTGAGCCAAACCGGCCAGGGCATAAAATTTGACTTTTTAAAAAATCCTCACCTGTGGATATGTTTATTGATGAGAGAGAGAGAGAGAGAGAAACACTGAACAGTTGCCCCCTGAAACCTAGGCATGTGTCCTGACCGGGAATCGAACCCAAAACTCTTCTACTGCTGAACTGGACGATGCTTCAACCACCTGAGCCACCAGGCCGGGGCAAAAATGGACCATTTTCACCATTTTTAAGTGTCCAATTGGAAGGCATTCAGCAGCCCTGGCTGGTCTGGCTCCGTGGATAGAGCGTCAAGCTGCGGACTGAAGGGTCCCGGGTTCGATTCTGGTCAAGGGCATGTGCCTCGGTTGCAGGCTCCGTCCCTGGCCCGGGCCCTGGTCGGGGCATGTGGGGGAGGCAACCCCCATCGATGTGTCTTTCTCACACGGATGTTTCTCTCTGTCTCTCCCCCTCCCTTCCTCTCTCTCTAAAAAAAAAAAAAAAAAAATCCGTGGAAAAATAGCCTCGGGTGAGGATTAACAGAAAAAGAAAAATAAAGCAGGAAGCACCTTCCCACGGTCGTGCAACCATCACCGCCATCATCCTCAGGACTCTTGCATCTTCCCAAACAGACACTCCACCCCCAAAAAAGACCACCAGGGGGTACCCTCCCCACCGGGGGCGCCCCCTCCTGCACCCCGTCCCTCGGGAATTGGGCTGTTCCGGGTCAGATACGTGGAACCCCACACGTCCTTTGGGGGCTGGCCCATTCCACGGAGCTCGATGCCCTCACGCTCCCTCTCCATGGCTGAGTGATCCTCTGCTGTACGCACGGAGCTCACCTCGTCTGCCCACTGACCCATGGAGGGCCGCCTGGGGGGCGCCCACCTTTAGATGACGGTAAACAACGCTGCTGGCAACGTGGGGGTCCCTGTCCCAGTCCCTGTTTCCAATTCGTTTTTTTTTAAAAATATATTTTTAAATGAATTTCAGAGAGGAAGGGAGAGGGAGAGAGAGAGAGAGAAACATCCATGCTGAGAGAGAATCATGGATCGGCTGCCTCCTGCACGCCCCACACTGGGGGGTGAGCCTGCAACCCGGGCATGTGCCCTTGACCGGAATCGAACCCGAGACCCTGCAGTCTGCAGGCCGACGCTCTATCCACTGAGCCACACTGGCTAGGGCCGTGGTCGGCAAACTCATTAGCCAGCAGAGCCAAATATCAACAGCACAACGATTGGAATTTCTTTGGAGAGCCACATTTTTTAAACTTAAACGTCTTCTAACGCCACTTCTTCAACATAGACTCGCCCAGGCCGTGGTGTTTTGTGGAAGAGCCACACACAAGGGGCCAGAGAGCCGCGTGTGGCTCGCGAGCCGCCGTTTGCCGACCACGGAGCTAGGGCCCCGTTTCCAATCCTTTTGGGTCTTCCCCAACCCCTTCTCTCACTTCTCACCCGGCCGTGTCACCCATATGCCCCCTTCCTGACCTAGAACGACCCCTCTTCCAAGCCCAGCCCCCCCCTTGGTGGCCACTTGGGGGCCCCTTGGGGGCTGCAGGGTGGACGTTTGCAGGGCTGGGCCCAGCTGTGCACCGGGGCCCCAGGGAGGAAGCAGCAGGGCCCCGTCTCTGGGACGCCCCAGGCGGGAGGGCAGGCTCGCCGTGTGTGAGGCAATCGGGGGAACAATGGGGAGCAGCTGTGATTCACCGGCCTTGGACCGGGGCGCACAGAGGGTGCAGGCAGAGCTGCTGGTGTCAGCGCAGCAGCTGGGAGAACGCCCGCGGCGGGGGGGGGGGGGGGGGGGGTGGCGGGGACAGAGTCCAGCCGGGAAGGAGACCCACGCTCCACGCTGAGGCCGGCCCCGCGCCCACGTCTCCTGGGTCCGAGAGCGCGTTCCTGCCGTGGGAACCCGGACGAGGTCACGGCCAAACCGGGCTGCGAGGCGGAGGGAGGTGGCCGCTTAGGAAAACAGATGCGGAACGAAACGCTGCGTCTGATAAAAGATTTAGGAACAACAGCCCGTCAGGCTAAAAATAGAACGGCAGGAAGCCTCGAAACCACCGTGTCCGATGCGAGGGACAGACACAGAGGCGGAAGGGACCGCAGGGAAGAGGGGTTTGGAGGACAACCAACAGCCCTGGCCGGTGTGGCTCAGTGGATAGAGCGTCGGCCCTGCGGGACTGAAGGGTCCCGGGTTCGATGCCCGGTCAAGGGCACCTGCCCGGGTTGTGGGCTCCATCCCCAGTGGGGGGCGTGCAGGAGGCAGCTAATCCATGATTCTCTCTCATCGTGGATGTTTCTCTCTCTCGCCCTCTCCCTGCCTCTCTGAAATCAATAAAAATGAATTAAAAAAAAAAAAACTAAAATGAGCCTCAATGGCCACCAAAGTCACCCAGGAAGACAGGGAGGAGGGCGGGAATTGGGAACGCGGGCAGCCACAGGGCCAGGGGGCGGCTCCTGTCCCAGCAGGGGCCCGGGGAGTGACAAGGCTGGAACCCCCCCCCCCCCCCCCCCCGTGTGTGCGCATTTTTACCAGAATCTGCCCGGCACAGGCCTCGCTCCAGTGCAGAGGCCACACCAGCCCTGCCCCCGCCGTCCCCCCCCCGCCCCCCGTCCAGGTCCTCAGCCCCCACCCCCCCCGCCCCCGGGGCCTGGCGTGAGCTGAGCACGGACCCACGAAGCGTGTGTCCACCTGCAGCTCCACGTCCCTCAGATCAGTCCCTCTGCCATCGGTCCCCCTCCTCCGAGGGCACTGCCTGCTGGGGACACGGGGGGGGGGGCACGGGCCCTGGAGGAGGGGTCTCGGGGAGCCCTGCAGGGGCTGGGCCACTGGGAATGACAGGGCGTGAGTCGGGGCGGCGTGGGGCGGGCGGGGTGCTGCCTCATCGCTTGGGAAGCCAGTGCAAGCGCCGACAGCTCCCCTGACGCAGGCGGGGGGCGGGGGGCGGGGGGGGAGTGGGGGGGGGGCGGCAGCGCGGCTGCCAGGGCAACAGCAGGCTCCCCAGGCTGGGCCGGCCGCGCCCTCCAGGCCTCGGGGTGGGGGAAGCCCCCGTGAGCGCTGCACGAACCCAGAGCTCTCTCTCCTCGGGGCCTCAGACCCCACAGCCCCCCAGGGCCTGGCCCCTGATGGACGGCAGCCTCCTGGGCGAGGCCAGGCCTGGTGGGCAGAGGGGGGCCCCCCAGCGGAGGCCCCCGGGGGAACAGCAAAGCCACACCTGGCTCTCCTGTACCAGAGGAGGGGCCCCACCCACCGCCCTGGCCCGACTCCTCGCCTGCCCTTTCTAACCCCGTGCAACCGCCAGGATGTGCTCACGGCCGCCAGCCGGGAACAGGACGAGCCCAGCGCCCCCGGACCCGGGGTGGGGGGTCGGGGGGAGGCCTGCATCTCCCCACGGGAGGGGAAGGGGGTCCCAGGCAGGCAGCCCAGCCTCAGGGGCAGGTGATGCCACCAGGGACCAACTCCCTCATCATCTCTCACACACACACACACACACACACACACACACACACACACACACACACACACACACACACACACACACACACACACACACACACGCTCTCAGGAGAGTGAAACTGGCAGCTCAGCAGAACGGGGACCTGCCCTCCCCAGGAGGCTCCGAGGCGAGGCTGAGGGAGGGCGCGCCCGAGCCTGCAGGCCCCCCTCCCCCCTGTGTCCCCCTCCCCGCCGTGTTCCCCCCACCCAGCGAAGGCCAGGCCTGCTGCCCCCACGGCACCCAGTCCAGCCCCCGCGTCACCCCAGCGTTTGGACCGGGAGGGGGCCGTCCTGGCCGAGGCTGCAGCAGAGCAGGATGGGACAGCAGGGTGCAGGGGGCACCCCATCCCCTGCCCTGTGGGCGTCAGACCTGCTTCTCCCTCGGCCCTGGTCCCAGGGGGTCCCCTGAGGAGGGACAGCCCCAGGCGGGTGGGTGGGGTGGGGTTCTGCCTTAGGGACACCGTGCGTCTCCCTCAAGGCCCGGAGGGGGCCCTGGAGACCCCCAGCCTGGAGGGCAGGCCCCTGGGGGTGGGGACTGTTATGGGGATGGAAGCCGAGGGGCGGGGACGGAGGGACAGAGGGGAGGGCTGCAGGGCAGGGCCTTTGTGGGGTTGGGAGGGGGCAGGTTACCCTCCACGGCGGGGGTGGAGGGGCGGGCTGGCAGGAGGGCCCAGGGAGCACCCCTCCCTGCTCCTGGGAGGGGCTGCCCGACTGCTGAGTGCGGGCAGCTTCCCACCAGGCGCTCGGCGCCGGCCAAATGCTGGAGCAGTGCTTGTCCCCGGCCCCTGGGGGCCCCACCCTCCCCCACCCTCCCCGGCCTGCACCCCAGTTCCAGCACCTCACCCAGGACACCGAGTCCCAGGACACCAGGGCTGTCAGCAGCCCAGCCGCGCCCTGCGGTCGGTCCTCCCGCCTGGCCGGCCTGCCAACCCCCCGGGAGGTGGGCACGGGAGGGAGAGAGGCCTGTCGGCTGCCCAGCACCCACATCTGGCCGGGTCTGCGCCCCTGGCCCGGTCCGGCCTCGGCGTCTCTCCACCAGCCCGTCCACTTCTCCTTGGCGGTCCCATCCCGGACGGCACGCTCTGCAGTCCTGCCCAGGCCCCGAGGGGGTCACATTGGCTGCACCCCCACACCACTCCTTGACCTCAGGGACCCCAGCTTTGGTCTCAGGAAGGAGGGGAGGGCTGCTGGGGGGGGAGGGGCGGCCCCCATGTCAGCAGGGCAGAGGAGGGGGGTCCGAGCTGCTGAGGAGTCAGAGAGCCTAGCGGGAGAGGACCTGTCAGTCAGGGACCTGATGGCCCCGCCCCCTGCCCCCACCCAGGACCCACACACCAAGGTGGTCCAGGCCCCCCAGGCTCCCAAGGGTCCTGCCCCTGGGCCTCCACCCTGAGGACTCTCTCAGTGACACCCCGAGCTCGAGGCCCCACCTCCGGGAGCCCCCAGGCTGAGTGTCTGGCCAGGCTGAGGCCCTGGAGGGTGGGAGGGGAGGCGGCCATACAGGCCCCTCCTCCAGGCCCGTCCGGGGCTCCTGTGTCCACCAGACAGTTCTCCCAGAGAGACCTGGGGGAGACGGGGGCAGGGGCGAGGCCAGCGACCCCGGGCTGGGCCCAGATTGCACTTCTGCCACCTTCCCAGCCACTGCAGAGCCTGCGGCGCCACCTG
Organism: Ia io; assembly: GCA_025583905.1. Classification (NCBI taxonomy): domain Eukaryota; kingdom Metazoa; phylum Chordata; class Mammalia; order Chiroptera; family Vespertilionidae; genus Ia; species Ia io. Next base: position 17,250,445 of record JAJQQW010000024.1, on the reverse strand, counting down.
GTGGTCAGGTCTGGAATGGCAGGCTGGTTGACAGGGGATGGGACTCAGGAGGAGGCTGAGGCCTCGCTGTCCCCTGCAGCCCCCTGCCCCCCGCCCCCTGGCCTCCTGACCCTCTGAGGGCAGGAGCCAGCCCCCCTCCTCACAGGCCTGGGCTCCTGGCTCCCCGCTGCCCTCATCACAGTCCCCCTGGGACAGAGGCGCTCACAGCTGGGGTGTGTCCTCCCATGAATGTGGGGAGACCCCGGCCCAGCACGGCCCGAGTGCCCCGGAGACACTGACCCACAGGAGGCAGGCTTGGGGTGAGGGCCCCTGGACCCCCCTCCCCCCTGGACTGTGCTGGCCTCGTCGTCGGCCCGATTCTGACCCCCTTCTTTCCACAACCCCCTCCCGCTGGAGCCCGGTCTCCAGGCTCTGCTCCGGGAGCCTCCCCCCAAACACACCTCCAGGCCATCGCAGCTGGTCGCCCAATGTTTTAATGAGGGAAAGCACAGCGAGCATCCCCCCCACGTGTCCTCCGGGCCCCAGTGCCCACCCCGGACCTGGGACCTCCTTCCTGTCCCCTCCCTGGGGTCACACCGGCCCAGCTCTTCCCGCCCAGGGCCCGGCCTCCCCCCTGCAGGCGGCTCCCCGGGGGGTGGGGGGGCGCTCAGTGAGAAGGAAGCAGCAGGGGAAGGGGGAGGTTCGCCGTCCGCCTGTGGGTGGGGCCGGAGGCTGGGGGTCCCCCGTTCCTCCGTTCCTCCTTTCCTTCCCCACGGGCTTTCCTGGGGGAATCTCCCAGAGGCCCCTCGCTGCTGCCGCCCTGGCCTCCGGGTGGCGTCCTCCGTCCAGCCCGCGGGACTAGCGCTCCAGCCGGCGTGGCGATCAGGCGTCCGTCCTCCTCCGAGGCTGGGTGGCCGGGCAGGGCCGTCGAGGGCGAGGCGGGCTAGGAGCTGGGATCTGCAAGACACGGACACCAGGGCATCGGGCTGGTCCCGGGGGGCAGCGCCCCCGCCCCACACACACCTGCTGAGTGGGACGGTCCTACAGCAAAGGGGTCAGGCCTGGGCTCTGCCACGGGGCCGTGGGCTCGAACCCAGAGACACGAGGTGCTCTCGGAGCCCTCGGCACCCAGACAGGAGGCACCTCTGCCGGCGGGGGTTCTGAGGGGCCCCCCGAGTGCCGGGCACAGAGGGCGCAGGGCGGGGAGGGGGGTCCCGGGCCGGAGCTGATGGGTCATTTTTGTACCAAGGACAATTCTGAATAATTAAAAGTGCTTAGGGTTATTTATGTGGCTATTCAAACTATGAGATGTTCAAACTATGAGATTATTGGGGAGAAATGGTGTGTGTGTGTGTGTGTTGCTAATCCTAATCAAAGGTATTTCCCATTGATTCTTAGAGAGAGTGGAAGAGAGAGGGAGAGACAGAGAGAAACATCGATGGGAGAGAGACACATCGATGGGTTGCCTTCTGCACGTGCCCCGACCAGGGCCAGGGAACCTGCCATCGAGGTACGTGACGTGCCCTTGACCGGAATCGAACCCGGGACCCTTCAGTCCACGGGCCGACGCCCTACCCACAGAGCCACACCGGCCAGGGCGAGCAATGCTTTCTTTTCAGCGTACGCGATTTGCTCCGCTGTGAAGACGTTTACCGACGAGAGAACCGCCACGGCGCTGGGCGCTGACTCCGCAGGCGGGCATGTTTACGGAGGGAACACGCAACTCCAAACCTCTCTCTCTGTGGACGCCAAGCATCGCCCGTCCACGACGCGGTCCACATCCCACCTTTGCCGACCAGCCAACCGGGGGCCCTGGAGGGCCAGCGAGGGCCAGCGAGGGCCGGGTTCAAGGCAGAGTCCATGGCAGCCACTCGGAGAACCCCGCCCTGTCCTCTCGCCCCACCCCCCCTCCGGGGACCCCTGCAGGCAGGCGGCCACGCCCCTGGCTCCCTCCCCTCCCCGAGCCTGGCCGTGGCCAGGCCGGCAGGTACCTGTGACGAGGAGGGTGGCCGTGCTGATGGCCTGGCCCAGCGCGTTCTCGGCCACCGCCTTGTACAGGCCGCTGTCCTCGGGGCCGACGCCGGGGATGACCAGGGAGCACACGCCCAGCGTGTCGGTGCTGTACACCCCGCGGCGGCCCTCCAGGCTCTCGCCGTTCCGGAACCAGGTGACGCGGGGCGGCGGGCAGCCCCGCACAGCGCAGCTCATGCAGCACTCGCAGCCCGCGGGCAGCAGGTGCGAGCGCAGGCCCACCAGGAACCAGGGCTTCTGGCTGCGGTCTGGCTCCCGGTGGTAGCTCGGGGCCTTCGCCGGGACCTTGTCTGGAAGGGAAGCACCGGGACAGACAGGAGGCTCAGAGGGAGGCAGGCGGCTGGGGAAGGGCGTGTCCTTCCTGCCAAGCAGGCCCCAGGCTTGCCTCACTCTTTTTATTTTTATGTTTAATTAAAAAAATAATATTTTAATGGATTTCAGAGAGGAAGAAAGGAGAGGGAGAGGGAGAGAGAAACATCAGTGATGAGAATCACCGATCGGCTGCCTCCTGCACGCCTCACACTGGGGATGGAGCCCGCAACCCGGGCCTGTGCCCTGACCGGGAATCGAACCGTGACCTCCTGGGTTATAGGTGGATGCTCAACCCCTGAGCCATGCCAGCCGGGCGAGGGATTTTTCACTTTTTATTTTTAAAATATATTTTATTGATTTTTTACAGAGAGGCAGGGAGAGGGATAGAGAGTTAGAAACATGGATGAGAGAGAAACATCCATCAGCTGCCTCCTGCACACTCCCCACTGGGGATGTGCCCGCAACCAAGGTACCTGCCCTTGACCGGAATCAAACCCGGGACCCTTCAGTCCGCAGGCCAACGCTCTATCCGCTGAGCCACACCGGTGAGGGCAGATTTTTTATTTTTTTACCACGAGCTAACACAGGTCCCCTGTGGACACGTGAGAGCACAGAGCCGGTCAGAAGGAGCACGAGTGAAAAGCCAGCGTCGCCTCCATTTTTGGAGTGGAACCTTCCAGGCGTGTCTGAACGTTAGAAAATGCGCCTGATTTCGTCCTCGCTTCTAACATCAGGGGGCTGTGTCCAAGGTCTCCTCTGCTTGGCTGTGTTTTCCGAGAGCCACTGACCTCATTGCCTGCCCCCCTGAGGGCACCTGGAGCCCCAGGCACCCACAGCTCCTCCGTCCTCCCCATGAAGGTGGGACCCTCTGAGTCAGGGACTCAGAGGATCCGGTGCAGGGGGGTTGGGCAAGAGAGGGGCGGCCGGCTGGATTCTGGGTCCAGCTACCCATGGAGACGCGCTCCGGCCGCTTTGGCCACGCGGCCTGGGCACCCCCACCCCCTGCTGCCCCGGGGGTGCCCGGACTCACCTCGCTGCCGCGGGAGGCACCAGGGCTGGCCGGTGTCCGAGGGCTCGCTGGCGCCCAGCTCGGTCTTGGCCACCACGCGGAAGTGGTACTCGTGGCCGGGGACGACGCCCAGGAAGGTGAAGCGGGTGGTGTGCACGCGGTCGGCCACCTCGCGCCAGGGCCCGTGCGCCGCCGAGCGCATCAGCACGGTGTAGTGCAGTGGCACGCCCCGGGCCTCGTCCGGCGAGGGCTCCCACGCGGCCGTCACCGTCCCTGGCACGTTCTCCTGCAGGTGGATGGGCCCCGGCGCCTGCGGCCTCGCTTTTTACATAAAAAAAGAAAGAAAGAAAGAAAGCCGTTGGGAGGGTTGGGGTGCGGTCCCTGCACAGACAGGTGGGGCGGGGGTGGGGGGACCGCATAGCGGAGGCCTGGGGCCCGGGCGCCTCACCTGCCACCCTGAGGGTGAAGGTGTGGGTGGCCTCCTGCCCCTGCGGGCCCCTCAGCACCACGCGGTAGAGGCCGCTGTCCGAGAGGCCGGCCGCGGGCACCAGGAGCTGGGTGAGGCCGTCCTCGGTGGAGGTCACACTCCTCTTGGACAGGGGCAGGCCGTCCTTCAGCCAGGTCACCTCGGGCAGCGGGGCCGCCTGGGGGGAGAGAGAAGGGAGCACGGGGAGGGAGAGTTCTGGGGTGTCCACGGCCTGTGGGCGGGGCCTGCGGGGACCTGGGGCGGAGAGGGTGCTGGGAGGGGTGTGGGTGGGGCTGGGCTTGGGAGGAGACCCCCTTCCTTCCTTTTTTATTTTATTTTTTTGTTAATCCAATCCTCCCCCGAGGATATTATTCCATGGAATTTTAGAGAGAGTGGAAGAGAGAGGGAGAGACGGAGAGAAACATCGATATGAGAGAAACACGTCGATGGGTTGCCTCCAGCACGCGCCCCCGACCAGGGCCTGGGCCGGGGAGGAGCCTGCAACCGAGGCACATGCCCTTGACCGGAATCGAACCCGGGACCCTTCGGTCCGCAGGCCGGCGCTCTATCCACTGAGCCAAACTAGCTAAGACCTCCCTCCCTCCTTCCCTCCCTCCCTCCCTGTGGCCTGATGCCCAGCGCCAACCCGGGTCAGAAGGGCACCGAGGGCCGAGCCTGGCTCCCGTGGCTGCCGGCAACGGCCCCTCCCCACGCCGTTGGGCAGACGCGCTCACCTCGAAGTGGACGGGCACGCGGATGGTGTCCCCCACGCGGACCACCAGGGGGTCCTTGGTGCTGGCGTCCACCAGGAACCTGGGACAGACTGCAACACACAGGACGGCCGTCACGCCCTCTGCTGTCCATCATGGTCACCACCAGGCGGGCGGGGGAGGAAGGGGGAGGGCAGGGGAGGGCGGGCCGGCCTCCCCGGGGCTGAGACCTGAGGGACAGGTGGCTCCCGAGGCGCTGAGGGAGCCGGGAGGGGAGGGCTGGGTTGGGCAGGGACAGAGCGGGACACAGCGTTAGCCAGCTCTTCCGGAGCCTCGCCGGGGTGGCCGGCCGGGCACCTGGTTTAAATCCCGTCTCTGCCACAGCCGGGGTGAGGCCCGGCCAAGTGCCTCGTGTGAACATGGGGGATGCCCATACGAACCTCCTGGGATTTTTTAAAAATATATTTTATTGGTTTTAGAGAGGAAGGAGGAGGGAGAGAGTGATAGAAACATCAGTGATGAGAGAGAATCATGGATCGGCTGCCTCCTGCACGCCCCCGACTGGGGGATCAAGCCTGCAACCCAGGCACGTGCCCCTGGCCAGAATCGAACCTGGGACCCTTCAGTCGGCGGGCCGACGCTCTATCCACTGAGCCACACCAGCCAGGGTGGATTTTTTTTTTTTTTAATCCTCACCCGAGGATGTTTTTTCTACTGATTTTTAGAGAGAGTGGAAGGAAGAGGGAGAGACGGAGAGAAACACCGATGTGAGCGAGGCACACGGATGGATTGCCTCCCGACCAGGGCCAGGAGCCTGAGACCGAGGTCCGTGCCCTTGACTGGAATCGAACCCGGGACCCTTCAGCCCACAGGCCGACGCTCTATCCACCGAGCCACACCGGCCAGAGCACCTCGTGGGATTTTTTACAAGTTGCAATGGGAAACCGTGTCTGAAAGGGCCCGGCCGGCACATAGTCGGTGCTCCGTGAACGTGACCTGGTTAAACTGGGGGAGGGGTCCCGGCTCCGAGTCCCGGCAGGCCGCTCAGGGCCCGCCCCCCCCCCCCCCCCGAGGAAGGGCGAGGAGGGAGGGGCGCTCACCTTGGGCGGGCATGGCGTGCACCACCACGTCCAGGACGGTGGGCTCGCCGCGGCCCCCCTCGTTCACGGCGACGACCCGCACGAAGTAGGCCGCCCGGGGCCGCAGCCCCTTGGCTGTGTGGGCAGTGCCAGTCACGGTGCCCGTGTGGCACGGGGCCCACTCCAGGCTGTCAGAGGGGCACAGTTCCACCACGTAGCCCTGCGCCTCGTCCGCGTCCTGGGTGTCCGGCGCGGCCCAGCGCAGGCTGATGCTGGTGTGCGACGTGTCTGTGACCTGCAGGTCCCTCACGGGCCCAGGGGGTCCTGGCCGAGCACCGGGGAGCGTGAGGCGCGGCACCTCCTCCAGGGAGCCACCCCTACTCACTCCACTCACTCAGCAACCTGCCCGCCCCCCCCGTCCCCCCCACCCCACCATCCCCCTGTGACTCCTGCCACCTGGGACTTCCATGGGTGACATCTCCATCCCCAAGATCCCAAAGACTAGCATCCTGTATCTCTCTCTTTTTTAAAAAAATATATTCTATTGATTTTTTACAGAGAGGAAGGGAGAGGGATAGAGAGTTAGAAAGATCAATGAGACAGAAACATCGATCAGCTGCCTCCTGCACATATCCTACTGGGGATGTGCCCGCAACCAAGGTCCATGCCCTTGACCGGAATCGAACCCGGGACCCTTCAGTCCGCAGGCCGACGCTCTACCCACTGAGCCACACAGGTCAGGGCATAGAATCCTGTATCTCTTTGTCCTGAGCTCTGAGCTGCTCGTTACCACTGCCTGTCACTGAGGCGTCTAGATCTGTGTTTCCCAGGCTGCCTGCCTCTCATCGAGGCCTTTTCTTTGTTAATTTAATATATTTTTATTGATGTCAGAGAGGGAGGGAGAGGGAGAGGGAGAGATAGAAACATCCATGATGAGAGAGGATCATGGATCGGCTGCCTCCTGCACGCCCCACACTGGGGACCGAGCCCGCAACCCGGGCCTGTGCCCTGACCGGGAATCGAACCGTGATCTCCTGGTTCATAGGTTGATGCTCAACCACTGAGCCTCGCCGGCCGGGCCTGGCCATTCCCTTCCGGCGGCCTCCTGTCCTGTCTCCCGGCTTCAGAGCTGCCCCCAGCTCCCCTCCACCCGCCTCGTCCCAGGTTGCCGCCTCACTTACTCATGGGGTCCCGAGCGAAGACGGGGTCCGAGGGGGGCCCAGGCTGCCCGGGGCCGGAGGGAGCCACGGCCGTGACCCGGAACTCGTACTGGCAGTCGGCCCTCAAGTCCCTCACGGTGCACCTCCGCTCTGTGAGAGACCCGCCCGTCAGCGCCCCGGGGGCGGGACCAGGCGATGGGACACAGGCAGTGCCTGGGGGTCCCGGGGCCCCACACAGCCCTGCGCTCCAGCCGGCGGGGGTGACCCAGACCTCGCCACGGCGCAGTGGGCGCTGCTCAGGGGGTCAGGCCTCGAATCCTTGCCAATGACTTGCCGGTTGGTTATGGGTTGCCTTAACCCCTCATCTTTTTGTTCAAATAGACTAGGTGTGCCGGGGAATAATGCGGATTTTTTTCAATAGATGGAGTCACACATATGTTGATATGTATGCGATGTGACATGTGTGCTGTTTTGTTGTATTGCTCCTTCAGACGACCCCTTGTTCCGGTCGATGGCACACGCACTTTCTGAGCAGCCCTTCAACACGTACGGAGGAGTGGACAATGGGGTCTCTGAATGGTCTGCCTCAAAACAAGAAAAGTTCTGTTGGGGCGGTACCCACAAATTCCCTGAAAGATGGGGGAAATGTGTAGCTAGCGATGGACAGTACTTTGAACAAAGCACTTTCAATGTTTCTCTTGAAATTATCGTGTTTTCTTTGATGACAAAATCCTCATTATTAACCGGTAAAGGGTCAATCCGCATTACTAACCGGTACACCTAGTATTTTTATTGATTTCAGAGAGGAAGGGAGAGGGAGAGAGAGAGAGAAACATCCATGATGAGAGAGAATCACGGATCGGCTGCCTCCTGCGCGCCCCCTACTGGGGATGGAGCCTGCAACCCGGGCCTGTGCCCCTGACCGGGAATCGAACCCTGACCTCCTGGTTCATAGGTCAATGCTTGACCACTGAGCCACGCCGGCCGGGTTTAACCTCTCCCCTGTGGTTGAGACGCTAAGACCTGGGCAGGGAGTGAGCCACCCAAGGTCAAGGGTGGACGGGGGGACAGGCTAATGGCCATGTCACCGGCTTCCACCCCAAGATGCCCGGGGTCTCCCCTCCGTGCTGTGGACACTGTGGCCACACGATTCCTTGTTGGGGTGATGCGGGCGGAGGGGGCCGTCCTGGGTGCCATGGGGTGTTGAGCAGCATCTCCCTCCGCCCTCCTCACCCTGGACGTCCCTCCCCACCTTCTCCCAGCATCCCCAGGGGCAGACACCCCCGGGGAGACCCACGGCTCGGGGCGCATCTGGCCCGAGTCACCCCAGGACCTCGGAGCCAGGGGGCCGCCCGGGGGGCCGTGGAGGCCGAGGGTGCGGGCCGCTCACCAGGCACCGGCTGCTCGGTCACGGCCGCCCAGGTGTTGCTTCCTTTCTTGCGCTTGTCGACCAGGTAGCCCAGGATGTGGGCACTGCCAGGGCCTCGGGGCGCCGTCCAGCTCAGGGTGATGCTCTGGCTGGAGGCGGACAGGATGGCCGGGGCCGAGGGGGGCCCAGGGCGCGCTGGGGGCGGAGGAGGGGGTCAGCCGGAGGCTCAGGACGGGTCGGAGGGGCCTGTGGGGTGTCTGCGGGGCCACACGGTCCCTCCCCGGGGAGCGTTGTTCGGGGACGCGTCCCGGCTGCCCGGGGAGGGACGGGGACAGAGGAGCCCGTGGCCGAGGGGTCCAGCCAGACGGGCGTCTGTGGGGGACGAGGTCACCCGCCCCGGGCTCGCGCGTGGGTCCCCTGCGTCCGGAGAGCCCCGGCTGGGAGGAGACCCCTCATCTTGTTCCAGATCCTGAGTGACACGGGGAGGACCCACGGCCCTGCACGGTCCCTCCGCCCCGGGCACAGAGGGGAGCCCGAGCCCCCCCCCGCCCCACATCCGTTGTCCTCTTACCCTCGGGAGCCACCAGCACCTCCTCCGACTCCAGGGCCTCGCCGGGCCCCTCCGAGGTCACGGCCCGCACGCGGAAGGCGTACTTCTTGCCCTGCTCCACCTGGGCGTCCGTGAAGCTGGTGGCATCGGCGGGGGGCTCGCCCACCTTCAGCCACGTGCTGCGGCCGGCCTGCCGCCGCTCCACCACGTAGTGCTCCACGGCGCGGCCCCCGTCGTCCCGGGGGGGCCCCCAGCGGAGGCAGACGCCAGCCCCCCGGCAGTCCTGCACCTCCAGGGGGCCCTGGGGCGGCTGGGGCTTGTCTGGGACCCGGGGGAGGAGCAGGAAGAGAAGGGGCGTCAGAGGAACTGGGGGGGGGCCTGGTGTACCCCCACCCCGGTCAGCAAATAAGCCTGCCGTGGGGGAACCCCCAGAGAAGTCCAGGTAGGATCTAGATGTGTCCTTGGTGTCTATCCCAACACAGACACATGCACACACACACACACACGTACACAGCCACACGTGTGTGTACGTAGCCATATGCATATACACACGCACACACTCACATGTGTGCACACACCATATGCATGTGCGCACAGATATATGCACACCCTCACGCATGCACACACTCACACATATGAACATGCCCAGGGAGGTACAATGAAGAGCACCAGCCCTGAGACCAGCTGCCCCCCTCAACCCTCCAGCTGCACCAGCTGGCCCCCCTCAGGACCAGGGCTCCCTCCCCCCAGGCTGCGGAGGGGAGAGGGGATGGTGGGGGGCAGCTGCTTTGATCTTAAACAGCCGGCGGGCGGGCCGGGAGGGTCAGCGCCGGGGCCCAGGCCGTGGGGGAGGCTGGGCGGGTACCTATGACGTGCAGGGTGAGCCCGGCCCGCACGGAGCCGCCCTGGCTGCGCAGCGTCACGCTGTACTGGCCGCCGTCCCTCCTGCTGGCGCTGGGGAGGCACAGCCGGGCGAAGCCGTCGCCCAGGGCCACCTGCGCCCCTCGGCCCCCCGTGCCGTCCACCGCGGCCCCGTCCTTCGTCCAGGCCGCCTGCACCGGGAGGCGGCTCTCGAAGGCGATCTTCACGCTCAGCGGCTTCCCCGCCTTGACCACCAGCGGCTCCTTCAGTCTCGCCATCACGTCCGCAGCGATGACCGGGGGGTCTAGGGGCGACACAGGTCAAGGGGGGCAAGGAGGACGGGGCCCCAGGCGCCTGGGGGAGGGCACAGAAGGGCTCAGAGACGTAAGTTTGGGGTAAGAGTGAGGAACCTGAGGACTAATGGGGGGGGGGGCAGTGTTTGTCTGCAGCAGAAGGGTCCCGGGTTCGATTCCCGGTCAAGGGCACACGCCCAGGGTGTGGGCTCCACCCTCAGTAGGGGGCGTGCAGGAGGCAGCCGATCCATGACTCTCTCTCATCATGGATGTTTCTGTCTCCCTCTCCCTTTCCTCTCCTTTCTCTGAAATCAATTTAAAAAGTATATTAATATGTAAATAAATCCTATATAATGAAGAGGTAATATGCAAATTTAGACCCTCACGCCCTCGCACAAGATGGCCGCCCCCATGTGGTCAAAGGTGGCTGCCACAAGATGGCCTGCAGGGGAGGGTAGTTGTAGGCAATCAGGCCAGCAGGGGAGCAGTTAGGTGTCGATCAGGCTGGCAGGGGAGTGATTAGGGGGTGATCAGGCTGGCAGGCAGGCGAGCGGTTGGGAGCCAGCAGTCCCGGATTGTGAGAGGTAAGTCGGACATCCCCCAAGGGGTCCCAGATTGGAGAGGGTGCAGGCTGGGTTGAGGGACATCCCCCCCCCCCCGAGTGCATGAATTTTGTGCACCGGGCCTCTAGTAAAATAATGAAACCGTCCTCTCAGACAGAGGGTGGGCGGGACACCGGCTGCAGACCAGCCTCCCATTCAGGGGCTTGTATAGCGCCCGGCGCCGACCGCCAGGCGGGCGAGGGCAGGCCGGGCCTCACCTCGGACGGTCAGGGTGGCCTCGCTCTTCTGGTCGCCGGCCACGAAGCTGTACCTCCCGGCGTGGGCGCCCTGCGCGTGGGCAATGAGCAGCCTGCGCACCAGGCCCTCCTGCTCCAAGACGAGTCCATCCTGGGCGCTGAGCTGCAAACAGGCCAGCAGCTGAGCCAATCAGCTCCCGCCCAGGCTCCTCTGGCCCCGCCCCCCCTGGGGCTGTCACCAGTGCGATCCCAGGAGCCACCGTGACGGGCGGGTGAGCATCGAATGTGGGCCCGGGCCAGCCACGTGCTCACACCCTGTGAGCCGCCACCGCCCTGAACGGCCCCTACAACCTCACACAGCAGGTCCCGTGATCAGCCCAAGTGAGAGATGAAGCCAGGCCCCTGACGCCAGGCCCGAGCTCTGAAACACGGGGGGCACGGCCCCTCCCCAGAGGTCAGAGGCCGTCCCGGGGCCAAGGGGTCTTGCCTCGTTAGGCGGACAAAGCGGCTTTTGTATGCGGCCTTAAAGGACACGTCGAGCCCTGGCCGGTGTGGCTCAGTGGGTAGAGCGCCGGCCTGCGGACGGAAGGGTCCCGGGTTCGATTCCCGGTCAAGGGCACGTGCCCGGGTTGCAGGATCGATCCCCAGTAGGGGGCGTGCAGGAGGCAGCCGATCCGTGATTCTCTCTCCTCGTGGATGTTTCTCTCTCTCTCCCTCTCCCTTCCTCTCTGAAGTCAATTAAAAAAATATTTTTTAAAAAAGGACACATCGAGTCCCACAGGTGTTATTGGGGCAGCTGAGAGCAGGGCGCACAGTGCGGGGAGGGGGGGGCAGGAATCGGGGCGCACAGTGGGTCTAAAATCCTGCGTGTTTCAGCACACTGGGTGGTGGGCTAAGCGCCCAGGTGCATTCAGAAGATGAAGAAGGATGCGTGGACCCTGGCCTGCTCTCTGCTCTCCCTCTGGCCCTGCCCCAGACGGGTGGTGGAGATCAGGGGGGGGGGGGGGGGAGACACAGTACCTGAACTCCATCCTTAAACCAGGCACCCGGTCCCAGGTCCCGGCTGAGGGTACAGGAGAGGGTGGCGGCCTCCCCCAGCCGTGCTTCCGTGTCAGCCAGGCCCCGGGAGAAATGGCCCTGGGGGGCTGGAGGGACACAGACAGAGGCTGGGATGGTCACCCAGGGACCCCCCAAGGCCCAGCCTCCTAGGCCCTGGCCTGCATGATCCCCTGGGGAGGGGCCCCCCAGGTCCTGCCAACCGCCCTCTGCCCAACCCCTCGCTCTTCTCAGCAGGGCCTGGGCTAGCTCAGGGCACCTGGGGTGCACGGTGGATGGAGGGCCCCCGAGTCACAGAGACGGGCGACCCCCAGCCCGGGGGACCCACAGCGTGAGTCAGACCGCCCTGGGCTTTGGACATCGTGTGTCTGGACAGATGCTTGGCGCGGGGGGGGGGGGGGGGGGGTACCCCGAGGCCCCCTGGCCCGGATCCCACCTGCACAAGGCTGCCTCCTGGTTGGGAGGAGGTGCCCCCAGATTGGGGGGGGGGGCACTGGCCGGGACGTGCCTGGCGCTGGAGGAGGACTGGGAGGAGCGGGCCCCGGCGGGCAGGGGTTCCCCGCGGAGCCAGCCTGGCTGCACACCTACCTCGGACCTCTTCGCAGAAGCAGCCGGTGCCGATCTTGTGTCTGCCTCGGGGGCTGTGGGGGGCGTCCTGCCCTCGGCCCCCGGCGCCCGGCCTGCCCTCCGCTCTGGCTCTCCTGCTGCCTGCGGGGCTCCTGTCCTCGCTCGGCGCCTCCCCGGTGCTCCCCGCGTCGTCCTCCGCTTCCGGCCGCGGCCCCCTGCCTCCGGCCTCCTCCAGCGCCCGCCTCTCCGCGCCTCCGACCGTGGCCCCCGACCGCGTGCGGGACCTGCTCCCACGCGGGGCCCCGTCCTCTGTCAGGGCCTGGTCGTCCTCAGCCCCCCGGGGTCCCCTTTCTCCTCTCCGTCCTCTGCCGAGCGGGGACCCCGAGCCCCCAGCGTCCGTGGATCTGTCTCCAGAGTCTTTGCTGCCAGTGGGACCTTCCAGGCCATCCCAGGCTCCGTCCACGTCCCGGGGGCCAGCGGACCGGCGGCGGCTTCCTGCCCCTGACCCTCTGCTCTCCCGCACCCCCGGGCGCTGCCTCCCACCTGCCTCTCCCGGGCCTGCAGCCCCTGCCCGGTCCCGGGAGCCCTGTGGCCCTTCCTGGGTCCCCCCGAAAGCAGCACCGTCCACGCCAGAGCCGGGGGGCTGGCTCCCAGCTCCTGCACGGCCCCCGTCAAAACCCTGGTCTCCCCGGCCCGGGGTCCGAGCTCGGCTAACCCCCGGCCCATCGGCAGATGCCAACGCGGATTTGCCCCTCTGCCCGGGCCCCCGGCCTCCATCCTGGGCCTCGCCTGTGCCTGTCCCCGAGGCGGCCGCTGCCGCCCCCCCACCTCCCAGCAGGGAGTCTCCCGCGCCCCGAGGCCCTGGTCCTCCCTGGGCATTGGCTCCACCTCTGTCCGCTGTCCCCGCCCCTGCACCTGCTTTCCCGGAGCCATCTCCCCGTCTGGATCCCAGAGCCCCTGCCCCTGCCCCTGCCCCTGCCCAGGCCGCACCCTCCATGGCCCCCCGACCATCAAGGCAGCCAGGAGCCCCCACATCCCCTGCCTGATCTGCAGACCCGCCCTTCCCGCTGGGAGCCCCGCTGTCCCCGGGAGACCCTGGGGCCCCCAAGGAGACAGAGCCCCCGGCGCCAACCGCTCCGGGCAACCCCGAGCCCACCCCAGGGCCGGCCCCGTTCACCAGCCCCGGTGCCCTGCCCCCCTCGGAGCCAGGGCCACCGTAAGGCCCCTCTGAGGCCACCCCGGACCCCTCCCCGGACCCCACTCCGGACCCCCCAGCTTCTCGGCCTTTGGGTCCCCCCTCCTGTCCCGCTGAGGCCAGAGCACCTGCTACCCCCCGGCGCCCGGGACTGCCTCCAGAGCCCCATTCACCCTCCAGCCCAGTCTCCCCAGACCCTCCCGGGCCTCCCCTGTGACCTGCCTCAAGCCCTGACCCCACTCCTCTAGACCCCCCAAAACCATCCTTATAACCTGCCTGGGCCCCTGAGCCCATCCCCCCAACACCCCCAATCCCATCCCTGTGACCTGCCTGGGCCTCTGAGCCCATCCCCCCAACACCCCCCATCCCATCCCTGTGACCTGCCTGGGCCCCTGAGCCCATCCCCCCAACACCCCCAATCCCATCCTTATAACCTGCCTGGGCCCCTGAGCCCATCCCCCCAACACCCCCAATCCCATCCTTATAACCTGCCTGGGCCCCTGAGCCCATCCCCCCAACACCCCCAATCCCATCCTTATAACCTGCCTGGGCCCCTGAGCCCATCCCCCCAACACCCCCAGTCCCATCCTTATAACCTGCCTGGGCCCCTGAGCCCATCCCCCCAACACTCCCAATCCCATCCTTATAACCCCTGGGCCCCTGAGCCCATCCCCCCAATCCCAATCCCATCCTTATAACCTGCCTGGGCCCCTGAGCCCATCCCCCCAACACCCCCAATCCCATCCTTATAACCTGCCTGGGCCCCTGAGCCCATCCCCCCAACACCCCCAATCCCATCCCTGTGACCTGCCTGGGCCCCTGAGCCCATCCCCCCCAACACCCCCAATCCCATCCTTATAACCTGCCTGGGCCCCTGAGCCCATCCCCCCAACACCCCCAATCCCATCCTTATAACCTGCCTGGGCCCCTGAGCCCATCCCCCCAACACCCCCAGTCCCATCCTTATAACCTGCCTGGGCCCCTGAGCCCATCCCCCCAACACCCCCAATCCCATCCTTATAACCTGCCTGGGCCCCTGAGCCCATCCCCCCAACACCCCCAACCCCATCCTTATAACCTGCCTGGGCCCCTGACCCCATCCCCTCAATACCCCCAATCCCATCCCTATAACCTGTCCCACTCCCTGACCCCTTCCCTGCAGCACCCCCAATCCCATCCCTATGACCTGCCTGGGACCCTGACCCCATTTCCCCAGGAGCCCCCAAACCATCCCTATAACCTGCCTCACTCCCTGACCCCATCCCCCCAACACCCCCTATTCCATCCCTATGACCTGCCTCACTCCCTGACCCCATCCCCCCAACACTCCCAATCCCATCCTTATAACCTGCTTGGGCCCCTGACCCCATCCCCCCAACACCCCCCATCCCATCCCTATGACCAGCCTGAGCCCCCAACCCCAACCCCTCAGGAGCCCCCAAATCATTCCTATAACCTGCCTCATACCCTGAGCCGTCGCCATGCCTGGACCCTCCCACACCACCCCTGTGGCCTGCCTCGCTCCCTGGCCCCACACCTCCAAGCCCCCCTGAACGTCTCTGAAGCCAGCCTCCCCGCCTGGCCCCATCCCCCCAGGCCCAGGCCCCCCTGACCCCCCAATGTGCTGAGGCCCCGGGACCCTGGATCCACCGCTGTGACCCCTGTCGGAACCCACCCCGCTGCCCGGAGCCTGGGCCTTGGGGCCCCGGGTCCCCTCCCCACCGCCCCCTCCGGCCCCTGCCCTCAGAGAGCCTGGCTCCGTGGCGCCCGGACCCCCAGATCCACCTGCCCAGCCTCCTTCTCCGGGAGCCCCCTTCACCCCGGAGGCTCGAAAGCCCCCACCCTCTCGGGCCGAACCCCCTGGCTCTGCTCCCACATGCCCCTCCCCTCCGGCCCCCACGGTAGCCGAGGTCCCGAGGCCACCGCTGGGACGTCGCCCGCCCCCAGGGCCGGCCTCCCCCGGGCCTCCGGGTGTGGCGCCCCAGGCTTCGGGCTGCACCCCGGCTTCCTCCCCTCCTCCTCCTCCAGCAGGTGTCCCGGGCCAGGGATCTGCAAGACCGTGTCCATATTGGTCTCCAGGCCTCATTGCCCCAGGTCCCCGCGAGCCGCCCCTGTGAGCGCCCCCCTCCTCAGCCTCTGCCCCCCCGGGCACCCCGACACCCCATGCAGAGCCCACCTCTCCCAGCGCCCCCGAGCCATCGCGGGAACCAGCCCCACTTCCAGGGCCTGTTCCCCTTAAATACCCCGAGCCGTCGCCGTACCGGGACCCCACTAAGCCAGCCTCGGCACCCCTGTCACCTCTGGGCCCCCCTTCTCCGGAGTTCTCAGCCCCATTCCAGAAATCCGGTCCCGACCCCGGGGCCCCTGGCCCCTGAGCACCCCAGCCTGGAGCCCCAATAAGCCCATGGCTGCTGGCATCGCCCCCCGGGCCAGACCCCATCAGCCCGGGCGCCTGGGTACCACCCACACCCCCTTTCCCTCCTTCAGGCCCAGGGTGGGCCTCGGCTTGGCTGAGGCCAGACCCCATGTCGCCCCAAGGCCCTGAGCTCCCAGCCCCCATCCTGCCGGCCCCCCCGGCCCCCCTCGGACCTGCTGCCCCTCCTTGGGAACTCGGGAGGCTTCTGCCATCCCCGGCCTCGCCCCAGGCCCACCCTGTCCCCTGGCCCTCTCCTCCCCACCCCCCCCAGGACCTCCTGGGCCTCCCTCCTGCCTCGAACCCTCATGACTCCCGCGCCCCCAGAGGGGGTCTTGGCCCCCAGGTCCCGAGGGGCCCTGGGAGTCCTGGCCTGCGGGCGTCTGTCCGGGAGACGACCCTGGTCCCCCGAGGCCCCTGGCTTCCCCGGGGTCCTCATCACCCCATCCCCCCGAGCCCCAGGACCCAGGGCCTATGCCGGCCTCGGAGCCGGGGCCCCTTCCTTCGGGGAACCCCAGGGCCCCAGGACCTCCGGCCACACTGCCGTCCCCAGACTCCCCCAGGCCAGCCCCGCTGCCCCAGGCGCCCCAGGCCGCTCCGCTCCCCGTTTCCCGGCTCAGAGCATCCTTCCCCCCGCCCCCGCCCAGGCTCTCCTCCTGCAGTAACCTCTCCATCCCTTCCCCTCCCGCCCCAGACCCCCCAGGGCCGGACCGCGACCCCTGCAGGGCCGCCTTGCCCGTCCCGGGTCCCAGCTGAGCACCCCTGAGCTGTCCCTGGCTGTGCCTGTCCAGCTGTCCCCTGCTGCCCCCACTGTCCTCCTGTCCTTCCCCATGGCCCCCCAGCCCCCCAGCCCCCCAGTCCCCCACCGGCCCACTGCCTCTGTCTCCATGGCCGTCTCGGCCACCATCCAGCCCGTGACTGCCCGCGAGGCCCAACCCTGACCCCGCGCCTTCTCCCTGCGACTGGGGCCCCCCCGGGAGGCTCGTGTACCCGCCGCCCTCTCTGTGGAGCCGGCTGTCCCCGGAAACAGTGGCCCCGAATCTGTCCGCTTCCGGAAAGCCCTTCCCCGCCTGCCCAGGGCCCCAGGCGGCCCCGGCTGCCCCCTCGCCCCCCATCGAGGAGTAGCTGTGCCCACCAAGGCCACCTCCATCCAGGCCGGCTGGGAGCTGGCGGCCCGGATCCAGCCCGGCCCCCCCGGGGGCGCCCCCCTGCTCTCTGGGAGCCCCCCGCTCGCCGCTGGCCCCCCTGGACTCTTGGGCATCTGAGGCCGGGGCTCCTTGCCCCTGAACCTGGTGGTCAGCACTGGTAGTCAGAAGGCCTTGGTCCTGCCCAGCTGTGGACGCCACCGCGAGAGACAGAAAGGAGGCCGTTAGCGGGGGCCGACGGTCCGCGATCCCCACACCCCTGCTTGTCCTGACCCTCAGGGTCCCGGCAGAGAGACCAGCTGCCCTCGGAGCAGGGAGCCGGTGGGCCAGGCAGCCTTCCCCGCCCCCCAGCCCTGCACCCACCCCCCACCTGCCGAGTGGCCCCCGAGGATTTTGGGGGGGAAATGCAGGAGCCAGAGTCACTTGCTTATCAAACCATCAGGAGGCCGGGAGCCGTGGCGTAGTTTGTTAAAAGACCTACATGGCCCTGGCCGGTGTGGCTCAGTGGGTAGGGCATCGGCCTGCGGACGGAAGGGTCCGGGGTTCGATTCCTGGTCAAGGTCACATGCCCAGGTTGCGGGCTCAATTCCCCAGGAGGGGGCGTGAGAGAGGCAGCCAATCGGTGACTCTCTCTCATCATGGATGTTTCTCTCTTTCGATCCCTCTCCCTTCCTCTCTGAAATCAATACAAAAATATTTTTTTAAAAAAAGGGTTTCCTGGCATGGACCAATTTTTAAAAAATAATAACAAAAATCAAAGTCCTCCTTGCTCTGCTGGCAGCCTTCACCATTGTCCAGTCTCCTGTCCACCTTACAGTCTCCTGGGACCATGTGGAATCCACACCCCGGGGAGGGGGCGGGGCACAGGTGTTTGTTCTATGGCCTCATCCAGGGGCGTCTCATCCCCCGAACCTGGGCCCCTGTCCCAAGCGCTGACCAGGCCCCCAGGGCCACTGAGTCACCCCACAGGCCCTGAGGCAGCTGAGAGGGGCTGGCTGGCTGGGAAGGGCCCTCACCGCCGTGGGTCAGTCAGACCTAAGGACAGGTGCCCTCCTGGGCCGGACGCCCGCCCCCCTCCCCGGCCCAGCTCAGCCACACACGCCCACACTCACGTTCAACCACCAGCCAGGCGCTGGAGACGTGGAGCCCGGTGTCCAGGGAGTAGGGGCCCATGTCCGAGAGCCGGGCGCCCCTCACCGCCAGCTGGTGGGTCAGCCCGTCGGGGGACACGGACACCTCGTACTTGCCGCCGGGCTGCAGGGGCTGGTGCTTGAAGTGCCAGGCGGCGAGGGGGCAGGGGCTGGAGAGCACGCACTCGAAGATGGCGTCGCCCCGCTCCTCGCAGCGGGCCTCGGACAGCGGGACCACCACGCGGGATGGGATGGCTGTGGGGGGAGCGGGAATGGGGCTGTCAGCCCACCCGCCCAGGTGGGGCCGGCCCTCGGCAACCCAGGTGGCTCAGGCCAGCTCAGCCACACACACACACACACACACACACACACACACACACACACGTCACCTCAGAGGGTCCCCTGGCACCCCTGTGTGAGTCAGAGGGGTTCCCAGTAGGTTATGAACAGAAAGACAGGCCCTAGCCGGTGTGGCTCAGTGGCTAGAGCATTGGCCTGTGCACTGAAGGGTCCCAGGTTTGATTCCTGGTCAGGGCACATGCCCAGGTTGCGGGCTCCATCCCCAGGAGAGGGCGTGCAGGAGGCAGCCGGTCCATGATTCTCTCTCATCAGTGATGGGTCTATTTCTCTCCCTCTCCCTTCCTTTCTGAGATCAATAAAAATTTATTAAAGAGAGAGAGAGAATACCGACCTTGGCCGACCTTGGATGTGTGGTCCCCTCCCCGTGATCACTGTCACGTTCATCTCCCGCACCCGTGGCGCCGCCACGGCCCCGCAGGCCTGCCCGCTCCGGCGCCCCCAGGGCCCGCTCACCGCTGGCCTCCAGCTCCGTGGAGAAGACCTCGGCGTCCTCCACCTTGACCTGGTAGAGGCCGGCGTCCTCGGGCCACAGGTCCTGGATCTGGAAGTGGTAGTGCTTGCCCAGCCGCCGCGCACTGCACTTGCTGTGGCTCTCGGAGCTGTAGGGGATCATCTCACTGTCCTGAGGCCAGGAGAGGGAGAGGGGTTCAGGGCCTCCGCGGGTCCCCAGAACCTCCTGTCCGGATTCCCCCCACCCCCGCCCGGCAGCAGCCGGCACTTGTCTCCCACTGGCCGAGGCACTGGCCCGGACGACACATTCCTGGGACTTACAGGGGCTGGGGCAGGGGGAGAGTGGGGGTGGGTGCAGAGCAGGCCAGGAGGGAAATAAACAGTCCACGGTGGTGCAGGACTCGGACCACAGAGCCAATGACCTGCCGGCGGATTACCTAACACTGAGGTGCCCGCAGTGGGCCGGGCTGTGTTTTAGGGACTTGGGACGGACACATCAGGGGATAACACACAGATAAGGGTCCCTGCTCCCAGGGAGCTGAAATTCTATGGGGAGACAGACACGTACTAAGCATCATCTATATATATATAAAAGGCTAAGTGACCGACCGTCCGACCGACCGACCGACCGACTGACCGTCTGTCCAACCGGCCGGTACATAGGACGTGCACTGGCAATTTAAAAATAAACCTTGACTCGTGCACGCGCGATCCCTATAAAGCTCTGGCTGGCGAAGAGCGGTATTAAAATATTTTGTATTTTAATTTTATAATACTGCATTATATATACTCTTTGGACGTGTACTTTTTGGAGTGATGTAATTACTGCAGGAATATTCCATGTGCACGAATCCATGCACGGGGCCACGAGTAAGTAGATAAATATAACGGACGTTAGAAAGAGATAGAACTGCCCTGGCTGTCTGGCTCCCTGGTTGGGGCGGCGAGAGAGAATCACGGATCGGCTGCCTCCTGCACGCCCCCTACTGGGAACCGAACCCACAACCCGGGCACGTGCCCTTGACCGGAATTGAACCCGGGACCCTTCCGTCCGCAGGCCGACGCTCTTGACGAGGACCTCAGAACCTCTTTCTACGCCCCCTCCCCCCGCCCCCGTGTCCTGGTTGGAGAACCCCGTGGCTCCGTGAGTCTCCGTGGCGTGTCTACACCAGGGTCGGACCCGACTCCGAGCAGGAGCTCCGGGGGACATAGGGCCCATACCTGTGCGCTTAGGTAAACCCACAATCCCTGCCCCCGGGCCCCGCAGCATCCCTGCCAGAGCCCTCCCCTGCCCGCGGCCCCCCAGCCGCACCTTGAACAGGTAGACATTGCTCTCGGGATCCTTGAGGTCCAGGTCCAGTTCGAAGAACGCCACCCCCTCCTTGGTGACCTTCATGTGCTTCATGTTGGAGACCGTGTTGACGTACTGGGGAAGACAAACCCGGGGGGAGGGGGGCGCTTCAGGGCACTGCAACCCCTCAGGCCCCAGACCCCCCAAATCCCAGGCAGGTGGGGGACGTGAACCCCGGGGAGAAGGGCGTTCTCCGAGAGGAGACATCAGGTTGGAAAGGGGACAGCAAGAAGGAACCCAGGCGTCCAGGGGCGCCGAGAACACAGTAGGGCTTGGTGTTCATCGGTGGTTTCATCTAATAAAAGCGAGTAGAGCACCTACTGGGTGTCCTAGGTGCACCGGTGAATAATGCAGATTTTTTTCCATAGACAGAGTCACACATAGGTTGATATATATGCGATTTGATGTGTATGCTGTTTTGTTGTATTGACAACAAGCTTCAAAACTTCCTGTGCCAAGTTTTCTGAAGGTGTTAACATCATAGATGTTTTTACGCTTAAAAATGTCCAATTTTGTGCCAAAAAAAGAGCATTTGCGGGAAGTTTTAATTCGTTACTTTAGTTTGAAGAAAAGTGCTGCTGAAAGTGATCTATACTCCGGGAAGCGTAGGGTGAACATGTTCCATCTCAAGACACTTGTGAGCACTGGTTTAAACGCTTTAAAAGTGAGGATTTCGATGTGAAAGACAAAGAATGTTCAGGTCAACCGAAAAAGTTTGAAGACCAACAATGACAAGCATTATTGGATGAAGATGCGTGTCAAACTCAAAAACAACTTGCAGAATGATTAAACGTTGCCCAGCAAACAATTTCTGATGATGGTGGTGATGATGATGATGATGATGATGGTGATGTGATAAGATGATGATTATGATGATGGTGAGGGTGACAATGATTATGGTGATTGTGATGATGGTGATATTGGTGGTGGTGATGGTAGTGTTGATGATGGTGATGATGGTTGTGATGGTGGTGATGGTCATGATGGTGGTGATGGTGGTGACGGTGATGATGGTGATGGTGATGGTGGTGGAGGTGATGGTGGTGATGGTGATGGTGGTGATGGTGATGGTGATGGTGGTGGAGGTGATGGTGGTGATGGTGATGATGGTGGTGATGATGATGGTGATGGTGGTGATGATGGTGATGGTGGTGATGGTGATGGTGATGATAGTGGCAGTGATGGTGGTGATGGTGATGATGGTGATGGTGATGATGGTGATGGTGGTGATGATGATGGTGGTGATGGTGATGATGGTGATAATGATTATGGTGATGGTGATGATGGTGGCGGTGATGGTGGTGATGGTGATGATGATGGTGGTGATGGTGGTGATGATGGTGATGGTGGTGATGGTGATGGTGATGATGGTGGCGGTGATGGTGGTGATGGTGATGATGATGATTATGGTGATGGTGATGGTGATGATGGTGGCAGTGATGGTGGTGATGGTGATGATGGTGATGGTGATGGTGGTGATGATGGTGATAATGATTATGGTGATGGTGATGGTGGTGATGGTGATGATGGTGGTGGTGATGGTGATGGTGATGGTGATGGTGATGATGATGGTGGTGATGGTGATGGTGATGGTGGTGATGGTGATGGTGATGGTGGTGATGATGATGATGGTGGTGATGGTGATGATGATGATTATGGTGATGGTGATGGTGATGGTGGTGATGGTGATGGTGTGATGATGGTGAGGATGGTGGTGATGGTGGTGATGGTGGTGATGGTGATGATGGTGGTGGTGATGGTGGTGATGATGGTGATGATGATGATTATGGTGATGGTGATGGTGATGATGGTGATGGTGATGGTGGTGATGGCTCTCAGGAAACCCTTGCTATGTGTTGGGCACTCAGCCAGGTGTGCCCAGTGCACCCTCTCGCACCCCCTCTCAGCAGCCCCGTGAGGAACCTGTGACTGTAACACCCATGTTACCAACAAGGAAACCAAGACACAGCGGCCCTCACTTCTCCGAAGCCCAGCGGTAGTATCAGAGGCCGGACCAAAGCCAGGACGTCGGCTCGGAAACCTGGGTCCTGGGCCAGAGGCCACCTTGAGGGCTGGATGAGGGCCGGAGGCCGGGCTGCAGGCCCAGCTCCGGGTGTGGGCCCGTGTGGGCCCGCAAGGCCCCGTGCAGGTACCTGCGCCATCCTGTCCGCGCGCTCCCTGCGCATCTTCTCCAGCTTGCGCAGCATGCCGCGGAAGTCGGCGATGCCGTACTGGATGCACAGCCTCTCGTAGTCCTTCCGGTCTGCCGACATCAGCAGCTGCCACACCTGCTCGGGATCCATCTTTATCTTGGGAGGCGGGGTGCTGGGGAGCAGGGCCGGCGGGTCGGAGGCCAGGGGAGCCTCAGGAGCTGACCCCCCGGGGGGCCTGGGGCGCACAGACTGGGGCCTGGGACCGACCCCCTCCCCAGCTTCCTAGGAGGATGCCGGACCTAACACCTCCTGGTGTGGCTTTCCCAGCGCGATGCCTTCGGGGGCCATTGTCCTGTTGCTTTAAACACACTGTCCCAGAGGAACGCCCCGTCTCCCCAACGAGCCAGTCAGGCCCCGGAGGGGCGCTCAGAAGTGGCAGAAGGGCACCCAGCGTGCCCACCTCGGTGCACCCCTCTTCCCACCGTCCCTGCGGTCCAGCCCCCCTGCCCCTGCTCAGGGTGGAGGCGAGGGTTGAGCCCCAAGTGCTCATGGAGGCAGCGGGGGACGGGGATCCTCCCCCCCCCCACGGACGCCCACACCCACCTCTTCCTCAGCATCCTCCGCAGGTCCATCAGCTCCTTACTGAGGTCTGCAAACGGACGGGCAATGAGGCTCCGCCCCCAGGAAACGGGGGTGGGGGGGTGAGCAGGGGGAGGGAGGAGGGCGTGTGGTCCGTGGCCAACAACACGGAGCTTTGGGAAGGGGGCCCTCAGGTGGCCCGGCCAGCGTGGCTCAGGGGTTGAGCCTCGACCTCTGAACCAGGAGGTCACGGTTTGATTCCCCGTTGGGGCACATGCTCGGGTTGCGGGCTCAATCCCCAGAAGGGGGCGTGCAGGAGGCCGCCGCGACCCGTGATGATCTTTCTTCATGGATGTTTCTCTCTCTCTCTCCTTCTCCCTTCCTCTCTGATATCAATAAATATATATATATTTTTAAAAAGAACAAAAGGCGCCCTCCCGTGGACTGGACCCAGGGGGCCTCTGTGGGGGCCTGGCCAAGTGGGGGGGGGGGCCCAGGCAAGAAGTAGCCCGCCCCCCAAAGGCCCCAAGGACAGCCCTTCGGCCTACCCTCCTGGGGTTCCACGGTCCTCTTCCGTTTCTTCCTAAAGCCGACTGCACCGTCGGGGAGGAGCGGGGAGTCCGTGTGGGCAGGGAGGAGAGAAGCCAGACACACTGGTGGTCTCCCCAAGAGCCGCTGAGCACCGACCGGGGTCCCGACCCCCCTCCTCAATCCCCCGAGGCGTGGGGACAGCCCAGCAGTAGGGATGAGCGGGATGGAGGGCCTGCCCGTCATACCCGTGGACACCCCAGCGCCTCCGCGGGACTAACGTGGGGCCCCCCTGCTGGCACCTCAGGCAGGGAGGACCCTCCCCCCCCCGCTCAGGGGCCAGGAGGTGGCTTTCGATGTGACCCTCGGGACCATAGCTGAGCCCCATCGGGGAGCTGCCGTGTCAGGGTTAGGCCCCACTTTGCCAACCAGCTGGCTGGACCTGCAGCCATTCACCACCCCCGTCTCCATCACTTATGGCCCCTCCCCGCCCCACGAGGCCTCTGACTGACTCCTCTTGGGCACCCCGGGGGCCTGAGCACCGATGAGGCAGGCGGGGGGCTGGGGGGCTGGGGGGCTGGGGGGGCCCCACCTTCGATGACGGTGAGTCGTGCGGAGCACACGGCCTCTCCATACGGGTTCTCGGCGATGCAGTAGTACTTGTCCGTGTCCTCGCCCGTCAGCTTGGCGATCTGCGGGGGGCCGAGCGCGGGGAGCTGGGCTGGCACTCCCCCTCCCCCGTGACGAGACCTGGCTGTGGGCTGGCCCCCCAGGGTGGGGAACGTCCGGCCCGAGGGCCGTATAAGGCCCGAGAAATCACTGGGCCTGGCCCTGCCGGGGCATTAGCCGTGAGATCATTAGATATTTGACCACATAGAACATCGACCTAGGAACCCGGAGGTCAGGGTTCGATTCCCGGTCAGGGCACAGGCCCGGGTTGCGGGGTCCATCCCCAGTCGGGGGCGTGCAGGAGGCAGCCGATCCATGATTCTCTCTCTTCATTGGTGTTTCTATCTCTCTCTCCACTCCCTTCCTCTCTGAGATCAATAAACATATATATATATTTTTAAAGAAAGGAAGTAGCTTGTCCATCAAAGACGGGGTGAGCGGGGGCTTGTCACCCTGCCTCCTGACTCCACAGCTTGCGTTCTTATGCTTCTGTCTGCAGCGCCCCCAGGTAACCGGAGGAGGTACTGCGAGCCTGCCAGGCCCACACCTGGCTCCCGCCCCCAGAGCCACAGCGGGGTCCGGCCTCCCGGCTGCATGCAGGTGAGTGGAGGCGGCCTCCTCTGGGGGTTGGGGGAGGCCGGGGAGCCCCTGGAGGCCGAAGGAGACCACGGGGGCGGGCGGGGCTCTCACCTGCAGCGCGTGCTCCCTGCTGCCCGGGGCCGAGAGCAGCTGGTACTTGCTCGAGTTGCTCAGGTCCCCCTTACTGCTCTGCCAGCGCACCTCGGGCACGGGCTCCCCGCAGACCACAGCCCGCAGGACGGCGTTTCTCCCTGGACAGAGCGGCGGGCGGGGGGGACGGTCGCTTTACCCAGCTGTTACCCTCCCGGCTCAAGGCATCTTCGCCCACCCAGGTCAGGAAGGGGCCCGGCCGCCGTCCTGGACTCAAGGACCCTCGTGGGCATGAGGCAGGCTCCCCGTGCCCAGTCCCCGTGCCCAGTCCCCGTGCCCGGTCCCCATGCCCGGTCCTCATGCCCAGTCCCCGTGCCCAGTCCCCGTGCCCAGTCCCTGGTGCCCGGTCCCCATGCCCAGTCCCCGGTGCCCGGTCCTCATGCCCAGTCCCTGGTGCCTGGTCCCCGCCTGGCAAGAGCCGGGGGCCTTGAGGGAGGGACGGCCCACGGTGAGGGAACAGGGCCCGGGAGGGAGGGGCCTTTTCTTGGGTCTGAAGGACTCTCCCACGTTGGGGGCGGGGGGAGCCTTTTTGTGGTTCCGTGTCGCTCTCTGGGCGGGAGTGACAACGATGGAAAGGGGTGGCTCTTGGGTGCCCGGAGGTGCTGGTCCGGAGCCGCGGGGCCCGGGCCTCAGAGAGACCCCAAGCTGGGAGCAGCTCCCCTCAGGGTCCCCTCCGCTCCCCCCCCCCCCCCAGCGCTGTCTCCGTGGGGAACTGTGTGAACTCCAGGACCCTTCCCGGTGGCGAGAGGGATGGGGTTTCTCATGACCCTGACCTTGTCAGGTTTGGAGTCAGACCCGGAGTCAGATTTAGGGAAAGAATGGGCCATTTCTTTCTTTTCTTTCTTTCTTTCTTTCTTTTCTTTCTTTCTTTCTTTCTTTCTTTCTTTCTTTTTTTTTTAGAGAGAGAGAGTGAAATGGAGGCGGGGGGAGAGACTGAGAGAAACATGGATGTGAGAGAGACACATCGACTGGCCGCCTCCTGCACGCGCTCTGACCGGGACCGGGGGCGGGCCGAGCCTGCAACCCAGGTGCGTGCGTTCGACCCGATTCAAACCCGGGACCCTTCAGTCCACGGGCCGGCGCTCTATCCACTGAGCAACACCAGCCGGGGCCCCAACCGCATCTTGTCTCAGAGGAGCTAGACCCATTCTGTGCCTTCTGGGGACCCAGGCAGGCACTCCCCCTCCCCCCAGTGCAGGCAGATGTTGAGATGTTGTCTGGCTGGTGAGGACTTGGGGACCGGGGGGGGGGGGGCGCGCTGTGCATGCTGGAGGCGGGGAGCAGGGTCCCCTCTGTAGCCTCCCCGCCGGGCCTCACCCTCCGCCAGCGCCATGGTGACCGGCTTCTGCTCGAAGTCCGGCAGGCTGCATCCCTCCGGGACCTCATCCACCAGCTGCCGCGTGGTCACCCCGTGCTTCTTGGCCGGCTTCCCTGTGGACGTGGGAGACAGGGAGGTGGGCTTGCCCCCCTTCATGAGCGGCCCTCACCACAGGGGAGGACAGACCGCCCCCCCCCCCCCCGGAGCTAGAGGCCTGATTGGTTCCCTGACCCTGTGCCGAATGGGACAGACTCACAGCTCCGGCCCGTGGGGGGCACGGCTGACTTTTGTAGGGGAACCAGCAGGGAATGGGGGCCCCGGGGAGTGGGCAGGGGCCCCCTGGGGAGACCCCGGGAGTGTCCCTGGGGAGAAGCTGGAGAAGGAGAGGGGGAGGCACACCTGGCCAGGAAGCAGGACCTGCCTGGGGAGGTAAGCGGGGTGTGGGGGGGAGGAGAGACTCTGAACCCTTTAATTTTTTATCTTTTAAAAATATATTTGTATTGATTTCAGGGAGGAAGGGAGAGGGAGAGAGAGAAACGTCCATGAGGGATGAGAGGGAATCATGGATCAGCTGCCTCCCGCACGCCCCCTACTGGGGATCGAGTGCAACGCGGGCCTGTGCCCTTGACCGTGAATCCAATCGTGACCTTCTGTTCATGGGTCGATGCTCAACCCCTGAGCCACACCGGCCAGGGTGATCCCTTTATTTAGGAACACAACTCAAAACCCAACGTAGAAACTGGGAAACGTGGACACCGGAGAGGTCCCGGGGCCCGGAGCCCCGCCGCCCCCTCCCCTCCCCTCACCTGCCATGGTCTGGCTCCCGGGCTCCTGAGGGTGGCGGGCGATGGGTCCTGGAACAGGAGGAGGAATTGGTTCTGGGCGGGCGGTGGCCAGCCTTACCCCGCCCCTCCCCCCACAGCATCAGGGCACCGGCCCGTATCTGGGGGGGCCCGGGTGTAGTTGCCGCTGCCCCCGGATGCTGGCCCAACCCCAATAACACCACCGATGGGTTTCCTGCGGGTCCCTGGCCCCGGAGGCTGCGAGGGCTCCGATGCTGCCCAGGGGCCCAGGTCCAGGAGACAGGTGGGGTGAGCCCTCACCCCGTGTGGTGGGCTGGCTCCCGGGGGGACGCCCAGGCCCGACGGCCACTCAGCGGGCAAGGCTCCTCCTCCAGCCTCAGGAGCCCAAGCCCCCGGCTTCCAGGGTTTTCCCACTCTGACAGCCTGGGTCCCTCGACTTTTAAAAATATATACACTAGAGGCCCAGCACACAAAATCGCGAGAGATCCAGACCTGACACGCCGCGGGACCCATCAATGCACCCCCTGGTGACCGGTCTTTGGTCGTCAAGGCGTTACGACCACTGGGTATTTTTTTATGTAGATGTTTATTGATTTCAGAGAGGAAGCGGGGGCGGGGGGGGGGGGAGAGACACACACATCCATGATGAGAGAGAATCAGGGATCGGCTGCCTCCTGGGGATCGAGTCTGCAACCCGGGCGCGTGCCCTGACCAGGAATTGAACCTCGACCTCATGGTTCATTGGTCAGTGCTCAACCACGGAGCCGCGCCGGCCGGGCTGGCGGCCTTGACCTTGGACATGACTTTCTCAGGGACATATGGGTTTCCCAGTGGGCCTGGCAGCCCCTCCCTCCCACCCTCAGCCAGTCTGGGCTCAGCCCATCGAGGGCCAGGCCTGCAGGACACCCCTCACTTGGCTGCTCGCGGGTTCTGGTCCCCATGAATCCATCTGCCCTCCCCCCAAGGCCAGCGAGTTATCACGTCAGGTGGACAGGTGTCTCCAGCCTCTTCCCACCTCCCCCGTCCCCCCAGTTTCCTCTTGTTGCCTCGGTCCATCGTGGCCGAGGGGAAGAGCCCCCCAGGAGGGGGCACAGGCTCTGGGCCGGGAGAGACCCCTGAACTGGAGGGGAGGGGCCGTCTTGGAAGGGTTCCCCAGCCATCCACCTGCCCCCCGACGTGGCTGGCCCTCAGCCACTGCATTCCATTCCCCAGACTCCGTTTCCCGCCCGAGCGCCCGGGACCCGCCGGACGGGGCACATTCCTGCACACGCCGCCTATTCCGTTTCACAGTTGCCCACCCGCTGGCATCGCCCGCCCCAAGGCGGCCCGGCCCCGCCCGGCCCCTGCCCCGCCGCGCAGGAATGCCACGGAGCGCCAGGGCGTGCCGGCACGGTCACAGGGCCGCCGCCACCGTGTGTGAGGCAGGCGGGCAGTCACGAGGGGAGCGCCAAGGCGGAGGCGGCCGCCCAGCTGGCAGCGGGGC
The DNA here is from genome assembly GCA_025583905.1 of Ia io. Taxonomy (NCBI): domain Eukaryota; kingdom Metazoa; phylum Chordata; class Mammalia; order Chiroptera; family Vespertilionidae; genus Ia; species Ia io. The sequence continues at coordinate 17,221,898 of JAJQQW010000024.1, read as the reverse complement.
CCCGTGCCACCCACACCCGGGACGGCCGCCTGGCCCCCAGCCGGGACCCCACCCTGCAGCCCGGGTCTCCTCGCTGTCACCTCCCTCACCTGTCATCATCCCCGCCCGCCGGCCGTTTGTCACCGTGAGGAGGTGGTGCTCACCCGGCCCCGGCTCCCAGCCGCACCCCCCACACAGCCGCTCGGCCCCCCCCCCCGCTTCCCCGCTATTAGGGCGCAGCTGACAAGGAGCGAGGCTCAGAGCCTGGCGCACGGGATGGGGGTTCCCAGGTGAAGCCAGGTCACCCTGGGGACCCCCCCTTCTCTTCAGGAAGAAGCCAGACTTGGTGCAAGGTCAAGGCCATGGTGGGGGGGGGGTTGGCTGGCTGGGCTGGAGATTGAGCACTGTGGTCTCCACTGGACGGTGGCGGGGGGGGGGATGAATCCTTGTGTCCACATTCCAGCCCCCCAATGAGGCTCCTGCCCCCGGGACGGGGACCCGCGGCCCTCCCTCTGCCCCCTGCCCTCGCCCGGCGGCTTCAGCCCTCGGACCCCGGTTCCTGCGGCCTCTGCTTGCTCAGCTGGGGGCTCTCTCGGCCGCGTGGTGATGTCCCGGGTCCGGCCCCGGGTCCTTATTCTGGCCAGCTCGCCAGGCCTTTAACCTGCTCACCGTTTCATGCCCTAAGCCCCCGTGGTCGGCAAACTGCGGCTCGCGAGCCACATGCGGCTCTTGGGCCCCTTGAGTGTGGCTCTTCCACAAAACACCACGGCCTGGGCGAGTCTATTTTGAAGAAGTGGCGTTAGAAGAAGTTTAAGTTTAAAAAATGTGGCTCTCCAGAGAAATGTCAATCGTTGTGCTGTGGGTATCGGGCTCTGCGGACGAATGAGTTTGCCGACCACGGCCCTAAGCCACGGGGCTTCAGAGCCGGGACCGCTGCCCGGACGGGGAACCCCACACCCTGGGCGAGCCTCCTGCCCTCTGCCTGCCCCTCCGTGAGCGGACAAGCCAGAGATCACGCAGGTCTCCCCGCCTCGGTGCCCGGGCCCCACCCAGGTGGGCAGCCAGGTGTGCAGGGTCCGCTCACCTGGGCGCTCAGCCGGCCTCCCGCCTCCGGTCTGCCTCCTCCTCCCGCGTCCAGCTGCCGCCCGGCTGAGGCTCTGGAGGGACTGAGGTGGACGGGCAGGGCTGGGGCAGATGTAGGTCACTGCAGCCTTTTTGGGCTTCCTCGGCCCCTCCCCCTGGCCCCGCCTCCCTCCTCCTCCTCCTCCAGCCCGGCTTGGCAGGACAAGGCCCCCCAGGCGTCGGCCCTGGCCTCCCCCCGGCCCCCCGGAGGTCCGCAATGGAAGAAGGGTCCCTGGACGCTTGGTGCCTCCCACGCCCGGCCTGGCAAAGCTCTCCGCTCACCACCAGGCCGGCTTAGCGGTGTTTGCTCTGGGCTGTGCCACTTGGATGACCCCCCTCCGTGGGGGCGTCTCGCTCTCCGAGGCCCAGGCTTGACAGCTAAGCCAGTCCCCGGGGGACCCCGGATCCGGTGGAGTCACACAGACACATAAAAGCCGCCGGTCCTCCTGGGAATCGCAGCCCAATGCCGCCACCACACAGGCCACACGGGTGGGAAGCGAGGGCCCGTCCCAGGCGGGCCAGAGGGCGTGATCCCACAGATGCCACCCGAGGGGCGGGGGGTCCGCTCCACGGAAGGAGGGCCTGGGGGTCGTGCAGCCAGGAGGCCTTCCTGGAGGAGGTGACAGAAGGGGGGGACCCGGCCAGCTGGGCAGGTGGCTGGTGGGAGGTGAGGGGAAGGAAGGTGGGAACTGGGGGTCGAAGGGCACCTGCTCTCCAGGTAAGGAGGGAGGGCTGGGTGTTACCAGGCCCCATCGAGGATTCAAATGGCGGCAAGGAAACCGGGGTCCGTGCTGCCTTCGAGGGGACACTGAGGGTCCCCCCGTCCCGGTGAGCCAAGAGCCCATGTGTTCACGGAGGGGAGGGGTGTGTGTGCGTGGACGCGAGGACGCGGGGGTCCCCCCGCCCCCGTGTTTCCGATCCTGCGTGTCCGAGGCAGGCGTTTCATTTATTCAGCAAATGCATGCCGGGCACCTGCCCCGGATGGGGCCCCGGAATACACAGGTGGGCAGACCGGGCCCCTGCTGAGCCTGCGGGCCCTGGGCAGGCGGGGCCAAGGCCAGCTCCAGCCTGCCACTCGGGTCCTGGGGGACGGCCAAGAGCGGGGAGCTGGGGGTGGGGGGCTGGGACGGGGGGCGGGGGGACTGAGGTGCGATTGCACGGGAGGCTTGGGGAGTGGCCCGAAGACTCGGTCTCTGTCCTCGGGGTGAAGCAGCCTCCTGTCGGCTGGACAGGACTCACTTCGCAATTTCAAATGTTTTTTAAAAGGTAATGGTATGGATGTCAGAGAGGAAGGGAGAGGGAGCGAGAGAGAAACATCCATGAGCAGAGAGAGGACCATGGATTGGCTGCCTCCTGCACGCCCCACGCTGGGGATCGAGCCCTGACCTCCTGGTTCGTAGGTCGAAGCTCACTGAGCCACGCTGGCTGGGCCCAATTTGCATTTTATTCTATTTATTTATTTATTTTTATTGATCTCATAGAGGAAGGGTGAGGGGGAGAGAGAGAGAAACATCCACGATGAGAGAGAATCCTGGATCGGCTGCCTCCTGCACGCCCCCTACTTGGGGATGGAGCCCGCAACCCCAGCAGGTGCCCTGACCGGGAATCGAACTTTGACCTCCTGGGTCATGGGTGGACGCTCACCCACGGAGCCACGCCGGCCGGGCCCAATTGGCATCTTTAAAAGCTCACTCTGGCCCAGGGCAGAAACGGGGTCGCACAGGGTGTTCCCAGGAGGGCAGTCTCGTCACCCCTCGGGGTCTCCCTCACAGTGGGGCCCTGGGCTCCCGGGGACCCCCTGAGCCCCAGGACGGGGAGGGGGAGCCCTTCTGCGTTCGAGGGCCCCTTTGGCCCCCAGGAGCCGCCTCTTCTCCCCTGAAGCCCAGATACAACCAGCCAGCCGCATTGGGGGTGCCTCCCGCCCTGCCCTGCCCCAAGCTGGGGTCCCCCTTGCTGCCATAGACAGGAGTTTCAGGGATCCCCGGGGTCCAGGGGTCCCCGCCCGCCTCTGTCCTCTGTCCACCCTCGGGGACGCGCCGTGCCCGGGGCACGAGGGTGTCAGCCGACCGCTGCGTGCCGGGTCCCGGTCAGATGCCACATTGCCCCTGGGATGGGCAGCGGGACGGGCGGACCGGAGCGGGCGGGAGGGGCTGCCGAGCCTCGGCCCGGCCTTTTCTGGAAATCTCCGGCCACCACGCGAGCCGCTGACAGGTGCTCTCCGCGGTCCTCCCGCTGCCCAGAGCCGTGTGGCTGGTGACATTTCACACGCCTCTCCCCGCGGCGGGCGTAACCCTAGCACCCTTCCGGGAGGCGTCCCCGCGGGAGGGAAGGCGGCAGGTCCCCACCTTCACGGCCCGAGGCGGACGCTCCCGGGGGCAGCCGGGACGGGGGCCCGGGGAGGACGCCCCACGCCGCGGGCCCGGCCTCTCTCAGGGTGAAGGGCAGAGCGTCTCCTTGCTGGGGTCAGCGCTGTCCCTCTGGCACCGGCTTCTCAAATTCCCAGCAGCCTGGCCACACAGCTGGCCGTAAAGTTCAGGCTGAAACCCCATCCCTGCCCAGCGGCCCGGCCCCGGGCCCCGCGCCAGAGCCGGGACCCAGGAGGGCGCCCCGGAGGGCACCAGGAGCGCCTGGGCCGCGGGCTGGCAGGGAGCGGGGCCCCGGCTCACCGGGCACCTCAGGGAGGAGAGGTGCCCAGGACAGGCCCGGCCTGCGTGGCTCGGCCAGTGACCCAGGAGGTCGCGGGTTCGATTCCCGCCAAGGGCACAGGCCCGCGTTGTGGGCTCCATCCCCAGTGCGGGGCGTGCAGGAGGCAGCCGGTCCATGAATCTCTCTCATCATGGATGTTTCTCTCTCTCCCCCTCTCCCTTCCTCTCTGGAATCCATGAAAATGTATTTAAAAATCAATAAAAAATGAAGGGAGAGGAGGGCTCTCGCCTTGTGGGCGCCCTTTGTTCGCTGGTGTGCGAGGTGTGCGCAGGGGCTGGGGGGGGGGGTGGGGGGGAGCCGCCACGCCCGCCGGGACGTCTGGTCCCAGATAAACACCGTGTCTTTGACCTCCTCCGAACGCTCTCCCCGCCGCCCGCCCGTTCCCGCCCGTCTGATTTCTCAATGCGGCCCCAGATGGATGTCCGTTCCTTCTCCGAAGATTGAATTCCACATTCCGGGAGTGCGGGCCACGGCCAGAGCCCAGCGAGTGACCGAGTGGTCAGGTGGACGCGAAGACCTTTACCCAGAAAGTCATGGGGCGTCTCCCATGGGCAGGACGAGAGAGAGCGGGTCCCCTCGCCTGCCGCCCTGACCAGTGTCCCCCTAAGAGCTTCTTCCTGAGAGCCAGAGACACGGAAGAGGGAGGAAGAAGGGAGGGGGAAAGGGAGATAGAGACGGCATCGGAAGGAAGGAAGGAAGGAAGGAAGGAAGGAAGGAAGGAAGGAAGGAAGGAAGGGAGGGAGGAAGGAAGAAGGAGGAAGGGAGGGAGGAAGGGGGAGGAAGGAGGAGGGAGGGAGGAAGGAAGGAAGAAGGAAGAAGGAAGAAGGAGGAAGGAGGAAGGAAGGGGGAAGGAAGGAGGTGAGGGAGGGAGGAAGGAAGAAGGAAGAAGGAGGAAGGAGGAAGGAAGGGGAGGAAGGGAGGGAGGAGGAAGGAAAGGAAGGAAGGAAGGGGGAGGAAGGAAGGGAGGGAGGGAGGAAGGAAGGAAGAAGGAAGGAAGGAAGGAGGAAGGAAGGGGAGGAAGGAAGGGGAGGGAGGAAGGAAGGAAGGAAGAAGGAAGAAGGAGGAAGGAGGAAGGAAGGGGGAGGAAGGAAGTGAGGGAGGGAGGAAGGAAGGAAGGGAGGGAGGAAGAAGGAGGGAAGGGGGAGGAAGGAAGTGAGGGAGGGAGGAAGGAAGGAAGAAGGAAGAAGGAGGAAGGAGGAAGGGCGGGAGGAGGGGGAGGGTGCCAGCCCTCAGGAGGACAGGTGTGTGAGCTCAATGACACCTCCACAAGTGACCCCAACCCAGGGGCCTGCCTCCCCGCGCCCCCACTTCCCTTCCCGCCCCCTCCGTGCCCCCCTCCCGCAGTTCCCTCTGGAGGAGCCCCCGACAGGCAGCACTGGGCTCCACTCCGGTCCAGGGGCCACCTGTCAGCCGCGGCCGTGAGATGGGACGCAGCTCGGGGAGATTGACAGGGGCGGCTGAGCCTCATTAATGCCGAGCGGAAAGGGCTTTGCTGTCTGGTGACCGGCCGGTGCCCTGAGGAACCCGATTAGGAGCCTGTTGACAGGGGCCCCGGCCGGTGGCTGAGGGAGCCGGGGCCCCGAGGGCCGTCCGTGGTCCGTGGTCCTGTCTCGTGGCCGTGGCCGAGGCGGTGGCTCGGGTGCTCCCGTCCTCGCTGGGGAAGGTCCCCCGGGGCCTTCTCCCAGGTCTTCTTGGGGCTGGGGGCTGGAGGTGCCACCCCGAGCCCCCGGCGGGTTCCAGGGTCACCTTCTCTGTGGGCATCCCTCTCTGTCCCCCACGATGCTTCTTCCGTGACCCGTGGCCGTTTCCCTGGCTCCTCCCAGCCCGGCCCAAGTTTCTCTGCAGGAAGCCGGGGCAGACGTGACCTCAGACCCCGGAGCGGGGGGGCTCCTCGGCTCATTTACGAAAATTACAGGGATGAGAAAACTGATCTCTGACCTCGTGGGCAGTGTGAGAATTTTTAAAAATATATATTTTTATTGATTTCAGAGAGGAAGGGGGAGAGAGAGAGAGAAACATCCATGATGAGAGAGAATCATGGATCGGCCGCCTCCTGCACGCCCCCCACTGGGGATGGAGCCCACAACCCGGGCCTGTGCCCTGACGGGGAATCGAACCCTGACCTCCCGGTTCCTAGGTCGACGCTCAGCCACGGAGCCACACCGGCCGGGCCTGGGTCTGATCCAGAGAGAGCAAGTCCTCCTGGTGGTGCTCTTATCGGAGCCCGTGAGCCTCCGGGGACTGAGCTCCAGGCCCCCCAACCCAAGGCCTCTTTGCTGCCCTGAGCCTGGTCCCGAATCGGCTTCGTGTCCCTGCCGAGCTCCACTGTCCACGGCCGGTGGAGGCCTCTGGACCTTCTGCCTCCTGCCCTCCCCCATCCATCGTCGGCCAAGGCAGCGGCCGCAGTCTCATCCCCCTGTCCCTCACCCCACTCACACAGCCCCACGAGCTCCCCCCGGGACAGGGCCCTCTCCTTCTCCCTCCGGGCGTCCTCGCAGCACCCACCCCTTCCTCTCTCCCTCCCTCACCCTGGGGTGTTCCGCCAGGAGATGGGCTCCCCCAGGCAGCCACCTGAGCACGCTAAACGCGTGGCCCGTGGCGGGCAGGAGGGCAAGAGGGCGTCTGTCTCGGGACCGCGGGCGCTGGGGTCCCGTCCTCGCCCCCCAATCCCCAGGCCGATGTCCCAACGAGAGACAGAGCTTCCCTGTGGAAGGACCTTGGGGCGAGGCGGGCGGAGCCCTGGCTGACGCGGGAGATTTAGTGCGTCTCCGCTCTCAGAGGAGAGCCACCCCGGCTGCTGACTGCTTCGTCAGCTTTCCCGCCAGGGCACCCACCGGGGAGGAGAGGAGATGCTGGAACACCAGGCCGGTGGGCAGTCACCCGTGGCGGGGAGGCGGGGAGGCGGGGAGGCCAGAACTCCAGGGCATCTGAGCACGTGGAGCCCTGGTCTCCAGGGCCCCCAGGAGGCGAGGTCAGAGGCACACGGCCAGGAATCCGAAGAGAATGATGTATTTGTTTGCAATCTATTTTTAATGTCCCATCAACATGACCTCCCGGGAGCCAGGGCCTGGCCGAGCCGTCCGGCAGGCTCCTGCCGGGGCCCCCGAGGACCGGCTCCGAGGTTACCCCATCCAAGGACAAAGCCCTGAACCCCAGCAGGAGCTCCACTCCCCGGTCACAGGCCCCCCTCTGGGTGGACAGCTGGCCCCGGAGGAAAAGCTGCGGCACCTCCCAACCCCCCAGACTCCGCCAACGGGCCCCCAGGCCGCGTCTCGCGCAGTTTGTTCTGTACCAGAAGTCTGATTAGAAACGGTCGCAGGCTGAGCCACGGCAGCTGCCGGGCTGGGTGGCCTCTGGGAAGGGCAAGTTGTGCCCGGCCGGCGTGGCTCCGTGGCTGAGCGTCGACCCATGCACCAGGAGGTCACGGTTCCATTCCCGGCCGGGGCACATGCCCGGGGTTGTGGGCTCGATCCCCAGTGGGGGGCGTGCAGGAGGCAGCCGCTCCATGATTCTCTCTCATCACGGATGTTTCTCTCTCTCTCCCTCCCTCTCCCTCTCCCTTCCTCTCTGAAATCAATTAAAAATAAATAAATAAAAATGAAAACGACCTTTGCATCCTGGGTACGCGAACACGACGGGTGTGAGGTTCAGCCGGAGGAGCCTCCCGCCCTGGACCACGTTGCAAACAGTCCTTGGGGCCTCTCATTGATCCTTCAAAGGCAGCGACTCAAGGGTCCCGGGTTCGATTCCGGTCAAGGGCATGTACCTTGGTTGTGGGAACATCCCCAGTGGGGGGTGTGCGGGAGGCAGCTGATCGATGTTTCTAACTCTCTGTCCCTCTCCCTTCCTCCATGTTCACCATGCACTCCAGACAAGGTGCAGCGAGGTGCATGGGGTGTCCTTCAACCCATTGACCAGGTGGGAAGACTGAGGCCCAGAGAGAGGCTGTGATGCCAGGTGAGTGGCAGCTCCCTGGTCAGCCCGCCCCGCCGCCTACACCCCCAGGCTCTGTTCCTCAAGGGCCCAGGCGGAAAGCCTCTAAAGCCACCAGCTGGGAGTGCAGTGTGAGGTACGTAAGTGTGAAAGGAGTGAGTGTAAAAAGGGGATTAGTGCCTCCATGCTGTCGGGTCTCCTGGGATCCGCAGGGCCGGGGCGGCTGGCGAGGACGCCGGCGGCGGTGACCTCAGGCAGGGCTATGCCGGCGCCGGGCCCATGGCCAGGACACCGCCGCCGCGGCCCGGCTCACTTTCTGCAGCCTTTTGCTTCTCGCCCAGGCCCGGGCAGAGGGCCAGGGTCTGCAGCCCAGGACGCCCCCATGAGATCCATCCCAAGCCCATTCCCTCCCCCTGCACCCCAGGAAGGTGAGGACACCCCCCCCCCAGCAAGTTCCTCCCCCAGGGCCTTCCGGGTGCAGCCGGTCGGGGTGGGCAGCGGCTGGAGGGTGGATGCGCTGGGACCTGAGCCACGTTTCTCCCCGGGTTAATCACCGCGGGAGGGAATGTGAGCTCTCCCTGTTTCCCTACAACAAGCCTGTCGCCTGGTGGGGTAATCTCCCTGTTTCTCAGGTGACAGCGGCTGGCCCGGGAGAGAGATGTCCTCATGCTGGGGGCGCCACCTCCCCCAGAGGGTCCAGACCAGGGAAGAGGGGTGGCCCGGGTCAGAGACGGACAGCTAGAGGGTGAGGTCTCCCCATAAGTGGGTCCCAGGGAGCCTGCGGGGTCCCCTCCCCAGCCGCCCCCCCCCCGCTTGGCTGGCCCCCCTCCCCCGGGCACCCCACTTGTCCTTTGTGGGGACACGGGGCAAACATCTCACCTTTCCCTTTTTGCAGCGGCTTAATGAGCCTGGGGCCGGGCGCGGGGACTTCACACGTCGTAGACACCTGACGCCTGTTTGTTGATTCACACGTCCACCCGCCTGTCCGCCTTCCAGGGGAGTCGTGTTCTCAACCCGGCTGGAATGTTCACCATGCACTCCAGACAAGTGTCCAAGGTGCTACCAGTCAACGTGTAAGCGTCCGGTGGGGGGGGGGGAGGGGGGTGCGATTCTCACCTCTAGAGATAAATGGGAACGATCGAGGATCCGCCCTCTTCACCGATCTCGCCCTGAGCTCGGCGGTGCGATCCTGGGCGCCAGAGAGGAGGATGGAGGGGGGCGAGGACCCTGGCTGGGTGGCCCTTCCTCCCGGTTCACCTTGGGGCTGACCTTGGGGCTGACCATGCAGGCATCCTGACCTTTCTTGCCGAGGGGCAGGTGTGCAAAGGAGTCAGTTGCATGGACTGATGGCCCCTTCTGGATTTTTAAAATATATATATATTTTTTATTTTTATTTTTTACAGAGAGGAAGGGAGAGGGAGAGAGAGTTAGAAACAACGATGAGAGAGAAACATCCATCAGCCGCCTCCTGCACACCCCCCACTGGGGATGTGCCCGCAACCAAGGCACCTGCCCTTGACCGGAATCGAACCCGGGACCCGTCAGTCCGCCGGCCGGCGCTCTGTCCACTGAGCCAACCCGGTGAGGGCTAAAGTGTATTTTTATGGATTTCAGAGAGGAAGGGAGAGGGAGAGAGAGAGAGAAACATCCATGAGGAGAGAGAACCATGGACCGGCTGCCTCCTGCCCGCCCCACACTGGGGATCGAGCCCACAACCCCGGGCACGTGCCCTTGACCGGGAATCGAACCCGGGACCCTTCAGCCCGCCGGCCGGCGCTCTGCCCACTGAGCCACACCGGCCGGGGCCGGGACCATGGCTTCTGCTGAGAAGGCACCCCAAAACACCGACCCCTGCAGGATTTCTTCAGGTCTAACAGCCAGCCGGGGAAGACCGCCGCGTTGGCGCGAGCCGCGCAGCACGGAGCCATGTCTCCCGTGGCCACCAGAGGGCAGTGCGGGCCGCTCACGACCTTGACATTGACCCGCGTCCAAGTTTTACCCAGTCGCCTGGTTCCGAGCTGCTAAAAGCCCTTAAAGCGGCGGCTTCCACCCCTTTTGCATCTCACAGCGCACGTGCACTCGCCACCAAAACGCTGCGGCACACCGAAATACACCTTCTATGTTTTTCAGCTCTGTGCGCTCGCACCCCTCGTGTCCCTAAAGAGCGTTTGAAGATGTTTGAGGACAAAGCCCCGGAATCCGTCTTCGTGGACTTCGTTGTGGTTTGCTCGCTCATTCCGCACAGAATGCTCGCTCCCCTTCGCCCCTCCCTGAACCCCGGGTTTTAGGGCCCGAGCGTCCACGCGCGGCTTCGCGGGCCCCGCCCGTCACGCGTCTGGGGAGGCCGACGGCCCCTTTTCGCCTCCGCTCGGGGCCGACACCTGCCGCCCGGCCCCTTGCGCGGAGCGCCGGCGCGCAGGCGGAGGCGGGCCTTGTTGCCCGGGCGACGGCGCGGGTCGGGCTGACGGGCTGCGGCTGCAGCCAATGGGAGCCGGGAGGGGCGGGGCCAGCCGGGTCTCGCGCGCCCGCCGCGGGGGTTCGCTCGCGAGCTGACGGGCGTGGGGGGAGGGGCGCGCGATCGGGGCGGCCTCGGGGGGTCCCGCGTGACCCCAGACCTCGGGTGTGGAGGGCGCCCGCCTGGCCGTGCGGTCAGGGCTCCCGGAGTCTGCGTCCAGGTCTCGTGGCCCCTGAACGGGCCGAGTCGGTGGGGGGGCCGCGGGGCGGGGACCAGCGGGCCCGGGAGGGGGGAGTGGGGGGCCACGGGACGCCCCCCTCTTTCTTCCGGGCTCCCCGAGACTGGTGGGGGGAGGGATCGCTGCCCTTGGCGCCGGGTCGAGGAGGCCCGGGGACCCAGGCGCCCAGCCCAGCCCCCCCACCCCGGCCCAGGTGCGTGCGGCCTGGGCCCCCCCCCACCCCGCTGACCCCCGACCCCGCTGACCCCCGCCCCCGCTGACCCCCGCCCCCGCTGACCCCCGTCCTCCTTCCGCAGGTGTCCGGCCTCCGGCCCGGCCGCCCAGCATGAAGCTCCTGTGCGTCGTGGCCGCGCTCGGCTGTCTGCTGGCGCCCCCGGCCCGGGCCAACAAGGTGAGGGCGGGGCCTGCAGCACCTGGGGTCCCCCCCCCCCCCCCCCGGCTCTGGAGGGGCGCCCGCCCTCACTCCGCAGCGGCCCTGCTTCGGGGTGGGGGGTCCTCGGGGGCCAGACCTCAGGCCCTGGGGTGAGGGGACGGGTGGGTTCCAGCCTGGGGTTCTGGGGGGGGGGGGCACCCCCCGAGTTGTCCACGCCTGCCTTTTGCTCCGGGGTCCTCTATTTGTTCTAGTGACTGTAGCAACGCCCTCCGGTGTCAGGTCCCCCCCAGGTGGAGGTTTTGTTTGTTTGTTTGTTTGTTTATATTTTATTGATTTTTACAGAGAGGAAGGGAGAGGGAGAGAGAGTCAGGAACATCGATGAGAGAGAAACACCCATCAGCCGCCTCCTGCACCCCCCCACTGGGGATGAGCCCGCAACCAAGGTGCCTGCCCTTGACCGGGATCGAACCCGGGACCCTGACCTCCTGGTCCACAGGCCGATGCTCTACCCACTGAGCCACACCGGCTGGGGCCCAGGTGGAGGTTTTTCGTTGTAGGATATTTTTCCATTGTTTAGAGAGAGTGGAGGGGAGAGGGAGAGGGAGGGGGAGAGAAGCATGGATTGGTTGCCTCCCACAGGGGCCTGCCACGGAGCCATGCCTATGTGCCCCTGACCAGCATCGAACCCGGGACCCTTCAGTCTAGTGGGCCCACGCTCTGTCCACTGAGCCAAACCGGCTGGGGCCCCAGGTGCAAGTTCCTGCATGGGCGGGCGGGGGTCCCCCAACCCGAGGGCCGGGCCTCCTGAGGTCACCTCCATTCTTTCAGGGTAAACGACCCCGACCTTAGGTCTGTGCAGGGTGCGGTTCTGATCCGCACGGAAGCTTTGGTGAGCCTGAGGTGTTACCAGAACTCAACCGTGGGGCCATCTCGTTGGCTGTTTTTGTGTTTTTTTTTAACATATTTTATTGATTTTTTTACAGAGAGGAAGGGAGAGGGAGAGTTAGAAACACCGATGAGAGAGAAACATCCATCAGCTGCCTCCTGCACACCCCGCACTGGGGATGTGCCCGCAACCAAGGTCCATGCCCTTGACCGGAATCGAACCCGGGACCCTTGAGTCCGCAGGCCGACGCTCTACCCACTGAGCCACACCGGCCAGGGCTGATTGGCTTTAAGTGATTCATTAACCAGGCAGCAGCGACCCAGCAGCTAGAAGGGTGCTCCGTGGGGGGGCAGTGGGGGTACAGGGTGGAAGGATTTTACGGGAGAAGAGTGGGGAAGGGAGCTGTTGGCAAGGGGGAGGGGAAATGGGTTATTTGGGGCCTGGACATCTTTGGGGGAGAGAAAGGGAGGTTTTCTGTGGGGGACGGAGAGGGACCATGTGGCAGGTGACCTGCCCAGAAAACCCCTGATTGGTTGATTAAGATGTTACTGGGGAAGACCGGACCGCAATTAGGTCAGGAATGTAACCCGAGTTCGGGGCCCCCGGGTTGCTTCTGCTGCCTCTGGGGAACCCCTAATGGGGTGAAGATACCTGTGGCCTCATCCATTATGGCTTCAGAGGGGCAGCTCGAGTACCCCCATGGGAGCCACCCACTCTGTCCCCCTCACCCTGTTCCTTAAAGGGGCGAAGAGGCCAGCCCCCAGGGCGACTGGACAGAGGTGCACACACACGTGTGGGCGCGGGTTACCGACTCCCCGATCCTTCAGTGTCCTCCCTGCGGGGGGCGGGGGGGGGCAGGGCAGGCCTAGGCAGCTCTCTGTGACTCGTCTGCCCCCGGGACAGCCCCCCGCAGAAGTCATTCTTGGCTGACCTTGGGGGTGGGGGTGACCTGATCCGGGTACATGGGGTGGGCGAACACCCCCGTCCCCTGCCGTGCCACCTCCTGGAGGGAGCAGGGAGCCGCGAGTTGGAGTCGTGGGAGACCCCGCACCCCGGGCCCCCCTGACGCTGGCCCCCCTCCTGCAGAGCTCCGAGGACATCCGGTGCAAGTGCATCTGCCCGCCGTACCGAAACATCAGCGGGCACATCTACAAGCAGAACGTGTCCCAGAAGGACTGGTAAGGCTGCGTGCGCGGCGGGGCGTCCCCGTGGGGTCACTTACGCTCGGTGTGGGCTGAGGTGGGGCTGGGGGCCGAGGGTGTCCGTGTGGGCGCAGGGAGCGTTTCTACTGCGGAGTTCTCAGGAACTGGGGCGCCCCGTCCTCGCCCAGTCCCGGAGGAGGCTGAGCACGGGGTTGGGATTCACACCCCACGGGGTCCAGGTCAGTGTGGCCTCTTCTGGGCTGTGGAATGGGACGGTCGGCGGGGGAGCTTTGAGGAAATGCAGGCTCCCGGCACCTCCTGCCCCCCAGCACCTCCTGCCCCCCAGCATTTGGTGTTTTGTTGTTTGCCCCCCCCACCTCCCCCCCTGGCTTATTGAGATGAGGGTCCCGTGCAGCATGGTGTGAGCTCGAGATGCACACACAGCGACAATGTGATACGTGTAACCAGGGCTGGTGAGCACCTCCAGGTCCTCACGCAGTTACCGAGTGCGTGCAGAGAGGAAGGGAGAGGGAGAGAGAGATAGAAACATCCATGATGAGAGAGAATCACGGATCGGCTGCCTCCTGCACGTCCCACACTGGGGATCGAGCCTGCAACCTGGGCCTGTGCCCTGACCGGGATTCGAACCGTGACCTCCTGGTTCATAGGTCCACGCTCAACCTGCCGGCCGGGCTCAGCATCTTTTGAGTTTACAATACACCTTTTTTTAAAAAATTTATATTTTATTGATTTTTTACAGAGAGGAAGAGAGAGGGATAGAGAGTCAGAAACATCGATGAGAGAGAAACAGCGATCAGCTGCCTCCTGCACACCCCCCACTGGGGATGTGCCCGCAACCAAGGTACATGCCCTTGACCGGGATCGAACCCGGGACCCTTCAGTCCGCAGGCCGACGCTCTATCCACTGAGTCACACCGGCCAGGGCTACAATACAGTCACCTGGCTTGTTGACTACAGTCACCTGGCTGTCCGTCGGATCCCCCCAAAGGTTTTGGCTCACGAAACCCTGAGACAGGAAGTCCTGGGGGCGGGGCCCCGGGACCTCGTCTGGTGTGGTCACCGTTCAAAGGGCACCGGGAACAAGCGGACGCACGCTGGGGCCAGGTCCTGGGGCGCCCATGCCCACGGCCGTGCGTGTCTGTTGCAGCAACTGCCTGCACGTGGTGGAACCCATGCCGGTGCCCGGGCATGACGTGGAGGCCTACTGCCTGCTGTGCGAGTGCCAGTACGAGGAGCGCAGCACTACCACCATCAAGGTGACCGCACGCCGCGGCCCCACCCCCGCCCTGGGCCCTGGCCGCCCGGACCCGCCGGCTCGGGCTGCATTCCGGAACGTTCCAGGCGGCTGTGGGACCTCCTCCTGGGCAGGCCTGTCCCAGGCACAGGGACCCACCTCCCGCCCCTCCAACCAGCCGTCCTGTGACCTCTGACCGGGGGCTCCCCTTCCTCTGGGGGTGAGAGCCTGGGAGACGCCTGGTTGCCCCAGCTCTTGTCTTCCTCTCTCTCCTCCATCCACTCCGTCGGCACCCTTCCGTGCCCCTGAGGTTGTGGCCCCGCAGGGTGCTGCTCAGGCAGGTCAGAGCTCGCCGGCTGATGGAGGGGACGCTGGTCCCCTCGGGGTGCCCCTGACCCTCGTGCTGGTACTTCCCTGGGTAGGTTCAGGACAGGAGTGTGGGCGTGGGCCCGCCACAGGGAGCGAGGAGCAGGGCCTGTCCCTCCTCTGCCACCAGCAGGACTTAACTGGACCACGGCTCCCCCAGCGGACTCCGCCCCAGAGCCTCCGTGGCCCCCTCGTCCGGGTGCTGACTGTCCCGAGCCAGGCCCCGCTGACCGGTTTCCTGGTCCAGTGTTTCTGTTACATATCTTGATTGATTTCAGAGAGGAAGGGAGAGGGGAAGAGAGAGAGAGATACATCCATGATGAGAGATGATCATGGACGGGCTGCCTCCTGCACGCCCCTCACTGGGGATCCAGTCGCAACCTGGGCACGTGCCCGGGCCTGGAATGGAACCGTGACCTCCTGGTTCACAGGCCGACGCTCAACCCCTGAGCCACCCCGCCTGCCTGCCAGGCCGAAGCTGGCTTTTCTGTAAAACAAATCCCACTCAGTGGGAGCCTTTCCCTACAGCAGGAGATGGGCGGTCGCCATCCTGCCCCTGGCTCTCCGCTCCCTGCGGGGTGCCCGTCCCCCCGCCCCACTGGGCACTGTGTCCACAGAACTGAAGCTTCCCTCTCAGCCGTCCTGCTCCTAGCGATGGGGGGTGGGGGGGAACCCCCAGGTCCATTCTCCTTGGCCTCGGAGCCCAGCCCCTCCCTGGCCCCCTTCCCCCCCCCTCCCCTCCACCCCCCTATAGTGTCCACGCTTTCCACCCTGAGCCGGATCCCTCCGTGCCCCGTGGGCCCTTCCCCGCTGCCAGCCGGGCACCCAGGGCGCCCTGACCCAGACGGCCCCCCGTTTCTTGTCTCTTTGGCTGCGGGAGGACGGATGGTGCCGTGGGTGTCAGCGGGGCCCTGCATCTCGGGCAGGGAGGGCGCTCCGCCCACATGGCGCCAGGAGGTCCCTGCGCCGAGGCGGGTGGGGTGGCACGGGCCGAGGCCGGCTGGTCACGGGCGCCGTCTGTCTCCCCAGGTGATCATCGTCATCTACCTGTCGGTGGTGGGCGCCCTGCTGCTGTACATGGCCTTCCTGATGCTGGTGGACCCGCTGATCCGCAAGCCGGACGCCTACACCGAGCGGCTGCACAACGAGGAGGAGAGCGAGGTGAGGGCGCCTGCGCACACGGGGGTGGGGTGGGGGTGGGGTGTCTCCTGCCCTCCCCCAGGCCCCTGCTCCCCCTCCTGCTCAGTGTGCCATGTGTCACCCAGACTGCTGATGTCAGAGAGGAAGGGAGAGAGAAACATCCATGGGCTGCCTCCTGCACGCCCCCCACTGGGGATGGAGCCCGCAACCCCAAGCATGTGCCCTGACCGGGAATCGAACCATGACCTCCTGGTTCATAGGTCGATGCTCAACCACTGAGCCACCCGGCCGGGCCAGACTCCTGTTCTTGCCTTGGTGGGGACTGCCCTGTGCACCCCATGAGGCAGGGGGAGCGGGCCTGGGCCTCTCCTGATGTCCGGCATTGGGCAGCCTCGGGGGCAGCGAGGCACCCATCTTCCTGTCAGGCACAGGGTGGTGGGAGCCAGCCGGGCGTTTCCCAGGGTGTCGGGGTGGGCCATGGTGCCTGGTGGGGGGCGGGGGGCTTCCCGGGCGCACCCAGCCCCACGGCCTGAGGGAGAGGCGGTTCGGGGGCATGGGGAGTGAGGTGGGCAGTGCCAGGGGGAAGTCGGCGTGTGAGCCCCAGGAGCGGGGCATGTGGGGCGGGGGGGGTGGGCATGTCGGAGGTGGCTGGTGGGTTAGGGCCGCTGCGGAGCCTCCTCTTTATCAGGGGGCACTGCAGACCCCTCGGCCCCTCACAGCCCCTGACTGTGGTCACCCCCTTCACATCCACCCACGCAGAGGGGTCCCAGCTGCCTACAGGGGATGCCGGGTGGACAGAGCGGGGTCAGATGCCCTGTGAGCAGGCAGCACTCCGCCAGGGAGTCTGGGGTCCCGGCCACGTCCTGGGGCAGTTGAAGAAACGAGATGTTTAGCCCTTTGCACTCGCTTGCTTTTTTCTCGATTCCTTTATTCTAATGCTAACCATGTTGAGTCACACTCGACATCCGAGTGCAAAAGGTTAGTTTGGGGAAAAACACAAAATCAGACGCACGGAGGTGCGTGGCGGAGGGGGGCGGTCGGACGTTCGGAGGAGAGCTTGGCCTCACCCTGGACGAAGCCAGGGGCGGGGGGCTCTTAACACCGTGTGGGAAGCCGCCTGCGGGAATTTCGGGGTTCAGCTCAGACCATTTCCCCGCACAGGATGGAGGTGGGAGGGGCAGGCTCCCAGCACGAGGCTCGAGAGGCTCAGATCGGAGTGCAACGCTGGGGGGTGGCGTGGGTCTGGGCCTGCGCCGCCTCTGGGCATGTGCCCGCCCGCTGCCCGCTGCCCCTGCCCCTGCCTCCGGCTCACAGAGGTGGGCAGAGCCGAGCCGGGCCGTGGCGGCGGCGCTGGCGCTGGGTGGTCCGTGTGCAGGAGGAAGCCGAGTGCCTACCTGGTTATTAATGCCGCTCGGGGCGGGGGCCGCTAATAGACACTCGGCGATGAGGGCGAGGCGGTAATTGCAGCCTGGCCCGGGTAATTGCGAGGTGCGTGCTGATTACAGCCCGTGATTCCCCCGGAATGCGCGGCCCCCGGCTCCCCGCGGCCTCGGCTCCTGCCTCCTGGACGCAGAGCCTGAGGAGGGGGTCTGAGCCGGGCCCTGGCCCCGGGGGATGCCCCCCCCCTGGAGTCCGAAGTCACAGTTGCCTCTGGGGGGGGGGCCGGGGGGGGGGTCAGGTGGGTCAGTCTGGCTCCTGGAGCAGAACCGGGGGCAGGTTTGGGCCGAGTAGGGAGGATTGCCCGCCGAGAGGGGCTCGGTGGCCAGTGTCGGGGTGCCCGGGAGGCAGGGCAGGGGATCCTGGGAATCCTGGGAGAGGGAGGTGATAAAGCGTGTGTGTTCAGTCTCTGAGACCGGACCTGAGGGGCGCCCAGCTTTGCGCAGTGGTTCGGGGGGAGGAGGGGTGTCTTCCGGGCAGCGTGAGGGGCCTGGGCTCCTGCCAGCGCCCCAAACCACGATGCCCCCCATTTGTTACTCCAGGTTCAGGAGACGGACAGTCAGGGAGGAGGCAGTGGGAGGCTCTCCTAGACCAGGGTCAGTCAGGGACTTACTCTTCCTGTGTGTTGATCTGGGAGGGCTTCCTGGCAGAGGAAGCCAGCTCTGAGGACAGGGACTGCTCAGCTGCTGGGGGGCAGCAGGGCTGAGTGGAGAGCCTAGGGGTCCTCTCTGGTCCTGGATGGTGAGGACCCTCTGCCAGCCCTCCCCCATCAGGGCACCTGGGGACGGGGGTGTCGGGGGGTGTGGGGTTGAGGCAGAAGAGCAGGTCCCAAAGCCACTCGGCTGACCGCTGGGCGGAGGCCCTGTCCCTGGGTCTGCGTGGTCTGGAGTTTCCCTCAGGGAAACAGGAGGGGCCTCCGCTGGGCTGGGGGGGTCTTAGCTTGCACCCCGAGAGGAGGAGCGTCAGGACTTTGAGGTCCCCCTCAGCCTCTGCGACTTGGTGACCCCGAGAAGGGAGCTGTCCAGGCCCCCACGCCCCCCATCCCCTCCCCTGAGGTCAGCTCTGGAGGCCGATCCCGCCCCAGGCTTGGGGGTCCTGGCTCCACCCCGGCTCCCGCAGCGAGGACCTCTGCCGTGCCCGCGCCCGCGCCCCGCGCAGGGAGATGAAAGCCAGCGTGCCCCTTTGAAAGCCTGGCAGCTCGGCGCTGGGCGCGGCCTCCCGGGATTCCGGGGCTTTAGGCCTAATCCCCGGCTCAGACGCCTTTGAGGGGAGGAAGCCAGCGTGTTTGCTGGGACAGAAGCCGGGCTGCTCAGATGTAGGGGTTTGGTCCCCTTTGAAGAGGAAGAGCCGGCTGGTGTGGGCGCTGGGGGGTGCTGCTCACGGTGTGGCCCACGTCCCCCACCCGGGCGTGGGGACTGCGCTGGCCCTGCGCTGGGTGAGCAGGAATCGAGGAAGATGGGGACGGCGCTGGGGACCTAAAGGCCTGGGGTGGCGAGGACTCGGGGCCACAAGAACGGCCCCCTCCTCCCAGGGAGGGGTGGGCAGTGCCAATGCGGGCCCCTCGTCCGGGGAGAAGGCGCACGCCCAGAGGGACCGCCCTTGTCTCCTGGGAGGGCACACAGGCAGGGTGGCGTCCACAGGCGCCTCGAGACCAGCCCTGGCCCCCAGCCTTGGTCTGGCGCCGGCCGCTGTCCGGGGTGCTGATCCCCACTTCCTTCCCTGAGCCTGGAATCCGTGCGGCGGTTCTGACCCAGGCGGTTCTGACCCAGCCCCGGGGCGCTGGCTGGTCCTTAAAGACAAGCTGTTTCCCGCGAGTCCTCGCACCCGGGCCGTCGTGGTTGTAGGAGGGGCAGCCCGGGCAGCAGGGCAGAGGGGCAGGCGCCGTGTCCCCAAGAGGCCGCAAGGACGGGGAGGCGAGGCCAGGGTTCGAGGTCCACCCGCTCAGGCTCGCGGCCCGTGCTCAGGCGCCAGAGACAGGGCCTCGGAGGGAGAGGGCTGGCACGCGGAGGGAGAGGGCTGGCACGCGTCGGACCTGCCCTCGCCGCCATCGGCTGCAGAGCCCGCCAGGGCGAGGACCGGGCTGGGCGTCTCGGACAGCGACATGGAGCCTTAATGCCTTTAGCCGGACCGTTAGTCCTGAGCCGTCATGGCAGCCCCCTGAGGAGGGAGAGGGGTGAGGGCTGCAGCTGGGGTCATGCGGGGTGTGGGCACGCTCCCCGATGCGCTGCCCGCCCCTGGCTGCCTCCCCCCTCCCCCACCCCCCTCCTGGGCAGAAGGAGCAGCAAGGCTGAGCCTCTCCTACCCCCCAGCCCCCTTGGGGCTCCCCCAGCTCCTCGCTGCCCCCAGAAGGGACGAGGTTGGGCCTGGGGAGGGAGAGAGGCCCTGGGTCCTCACATCCGGGGTGGCGAGGTCCTGGTGCCCGCAGCGTCCCAGGCCGGGCTCAGTGCCCACCTCGCCCAGACGGCCACGCTGAGGCCTGTCCGTGGCGCCGTGGAGCGAGCACCCACCGTGCAGTGAGCCGGGAAGGAACAGAGCCGGGCGGGTGTGCCAGCCCACAGACTTCCAGAGGCGGCACCTTGCCCTGTCCCTGCCTGGGCGCCGGAGCGGGTGCACGGCATTGCTGAGGGCTCTCCGGGCGCCCCTGACCCGGGACTGTCCCTCGGCCCTGGGCACGCCTCCCGGGCCGCTGTCCGTCTCTGCAGCACGGCGGGCAGTGCCCACAGGATGCATGGCCAGCTCTGCGGGGCGGGGAGCACCTCCCGGCCTCCCCCCTCGCCAGGCCCCCCTCTGCCGCTGCCCGCTCCCCGGCCCCCCCACGCTCCCCTGGGCACCCCTCTCCCCGCCTGGCAGCTGCGTGGCGACAGAAGCCGTGCCAGCCAGGCGCGGGGAGCAGTTGCGCTCGCTGGGCGGCTCTGGGCTGGGAGCGCCGCGCTAATCCCCGGAGAGCCGGTGGCAGGAGATGAGAGGCCGGGAGGCCGGGAGGAAATCCCCGCGGGGGGGCCGCCCTCGGCTCTAATTCCCCAAAGATCAGGTTCGGGTCCCGCAGGAAGTGCAGGGGCGTCGGCGCAGCGAGGTGGTAATTAGGGCGGATGCCGCCTCTGAGGACGACGAGGACAGCCCGGGAGCAGAGGGGACGGGGTCCATCCAGGCGGGACGGGGGCACTCTGTCCGAGGAGAGGGGGCCAGGGCGGGCTCTGGACGGGGAGGTCGGGCCCAGCTCCGGGTCCCATCCCTGCCCCGTGCCCTGCGTGACATCACGTCCACCCAGCAGCTCCCACAGGGTCCAGCCGGGCGGACGCCTCCGCGCCCCTCCTCCCACCCACAACCTCACGCTGCCCCTGTGACCTCCTGGGGCCACACTCGGGCTCCCTCTCCTGTGGGGGCCCAGGTCATAAGGGGGCCCAGCCCTCACCGGTGTGGCTCAGTGGATAGAGCATCGGCCTGCAGGGTCCCAGGTTCGATTCCCGGTCAAGGGCACATGCCGGGTTGCGGCTCGATTCCCAGTAGGGGGCATGCAGGAGGCAGCTGATGGGTGATTCTCTCTCACCATGGATGTTTCTCTCCTCCCCTCCCTCTCTGAAATCAATACAAATATATATAAAAACTAAATAAGGGGGCCCAGAAGGTACTCCTCCTGAGCACCCTTCCCCAGGCTCCGTGGGGGGCGGGGGGCGGGGCGGGGTTGGGGGGGCGGGGGGCAGGGGTCGTCCTGCAGACTCCACACCTGGGGCGTCGCGATGGTGGGCCAGGCTGTACAGTACCATGGCCTTGGGGAGGTGGGCCTGCCCAGGGGGCCCAGACCTCGGGGTGGTTTCCGAACCCCTCATCTCCTCTTCCTCCCCCTGCAGGACGCCCGCTCCGTGGCCGCCGCCGTGGCCTCCCTGGGGGGCGCCCGTGCCAACACGGTGCTGGAGCGCGTGGAGGGCGCCCAGCAGCGCTGGAAGCTGCAGGTGCAGGAGCAGAGGAAGACGGTGTTCGACCGGCACAAGATGCTCAGCTAGGTCGGGCGAGCGGGCGCCGCCGCCGGGGGACCAGCCTGGACCACGCCGCCCGCCGCCCTGCGGCCCCTCCCGGGCCGTCCCTGTGACAGCACCTGGTCTCTGTGGCCACGTTCCCGCTGGTGTGATCCGGGGAGCGAGGAGGGGACGGCAGGCCGTGGGGGGGGGGGGGGAGAGGTGATTCGGGGGCCACGTTTCCAGCCCCCAAAGTCGGAATGTCCTCGTCCTCCGGGAGGCGGAGCCAGGCCCCTGCCACTCCCGTGGGGACGGCCACCCCATCAGCATCGGCACGCACCCCTTCCTCCCGTGGTCTCATGTCCCTCCCCCCCAACCCTGACCCCCACACCTTGGCTGCAGGCCTGCCGGCCCCGGAGGGCTCTGACGGGATGGACGCCTGTGTCACTGGCCGCGTGGTGCCTGCAGGCCCTCAGGAGGCCTGTCTCCCTCTCCCCTGTGCCCTCGCCCAGGAGCGGGCAGGGCTGTGCTCGGGGACGGCGGCCAGCCCCTCACCTGCCCCACTTCAGGACAGGGGGAGGGGGGCGGGGGGGCTCCAGGGACACGAGAGGCTCTGAGCACCAGCTCCCGTCCTTGGCCGCCCCCCATCTCCCCCCCACGCCCGCCATCCCCGGGCCCCACAGTTCCAGGGCACTGGTCCCCGCTGCCTGTAAGTCAGGAAGCCGCCATTAAACTCGCTCCCTCGATTGCGACTAAGTCTGATGTGTGACCCGGTAAGTGCTGTGTCCAGGGTTAGGAAGGGCCCGAGCGCTGTCCGCGGCAGGTCCAGGCAGGGACGCGGCCACGGGTCGGCTAGGCCGCCGGGCGAGACTGCGGGCAGATGCCGCTCACAGGTCTGTCCTCTGCAAGGAGGGCGGGGGGCAGCCTCGGGAGTCGCCCGAGAGCCCGTGTCTGTCACGTCGCGGACGGTCCCCTGAGTCTGAGTGGCGCCCGATGCCCATGTCTCACAGTCCGTGTGCTCGCCGCCAAACCCAACTAGAAACTGCCACGACCCCAGATAGAAACCGCCAGGTTGGGGGTGGTGGGGGCAGCAAGGGAGACAGGAGGGAGCCGCTCCCCGGGCCACGGAGGCCCCAGCGCTGGGCATCCCCGTCCCACCCGGGAAGGGCCGAGCAGGGCATCCGGGGCTCCGGCAGAGACCGCGCCGGAGGGACCGGCCATCTGCTCTGTCCGCTGCGTGTCCGAGGGCGTCTGCCGGAGACCCTCGTGTGGAGCCCGGGCGGGAGGCGGGGTTCCAGCTGCGGACATTTGCCCAAGTTCAGAGCCAGGAGCAAACGCTAAAGGGGAGCAGAGACGGTTGGCCCCCCCAGCCGGCGAGGGACACAGCCTGAGGGCGCGGAGTCGATGGTGGGCCCGAGCTGGGGCGCTCCTCCAACGAGAAGTCCGGGGGGGCGGTTGGCGGGAGGTCCACGTGCCGGAGACCCGAGGACACGGCTCCCCGCGTGTGCCGCGCCCGACACCGCGCCCGCGCTGCTCTGGACGTTCCTGGGCCCTGCATCCTGTCGCCACGGCGACACTGTCTCAGGAGCAGCCCAACTTCCTGCCGCTCCCGGGGCAGCTCGCTGGGCTCACCATCCAGCCCATCCCCCTCTCGGGCCGTGGACCCTCCTGCGTCCACCCTGAAGGCCCCTCCACCGCTTCCTGTGGATGCCGGGCCCTCCCCGCTCCGAGCACCCGTCTCCCTAATGCCGCTTGCCCCCCTCCCCCTCTGTCTCAGATGCGGCGTCCGCCCCAGAGGTTCCAGGTGTCGGTGCCCGAATCTCTGCCTCCGGCCCAGACCCAACCACTCGGGGCCTGGCCTCCTGCTCTCCTGCTCTCGGATGGACGCCCCCTCCCCCCCCCTCGGTGCCACGGAGCCCGTCATAATGTGTCCGAGGCTCGCCCTGCCTCTGCCTGGCTTTAGGTTTATCTGAGCCGGGGGCACCGTTCCCCACCAAGTTTTTCCCCTGAAACCTGCACGCGCTCATCTGCCACCCCCGTGTCCTCACCACAGGTCCCACGCTGCCCCTCCTGGTGGCCGAGCAGTCCATCCTCTCCCGCCCTCCGCCCTGTTGCCACGGTCCCCGTCCCTGTCTTCACCGTTCCTCGGGGGCCACTGCCGGTCTAGGGGCCACCAGAGCTCCCGTCACCTCCCTCCTGCAGAACCTTCAGTGGCTCCCACCTTCCCAGGCTCAGTTCCTCATCGAGGCCATGACCTCCTGCCCCTCTGGCCTGTGGCTCCAGCACCCATTGGCAGGAGGGATGGGGGGCCCTGCAAGCCTCTGAAGGGGAGTTGCTGGGCCCTAGAGGCGGGTGCTCAACCAGGCCGACCTCCTGTGGTGTGGGGGGAGTGAGGGGGGCGATGATGCAGGGCGTCCTCGGCCCCTGGCGTCCCCAGGCGTGGAGCTGAGCTGGGTGAGGGTGCCGGGCTCCTCGATCAGGGCGGACATCGAGGGTAGGGCTCTAGCTGCGAATGACCTGGAGCAGCGGGCCCCCTCCCTGTGCCTCAGTTTCTCCCGACCAAGAGCGAGGAGGTTAAACACGGGGGGGGGCTCACACGCAGGCGGCGTCGGGAGGTGCCCGGACCAGTGTGGTAGCTCTAATGGCCGTGCACCTGTCTGAATGAGCGTTCGGAAAACCAGTGTCGTTCGTTGGCACATCCGCTGCAAGGCCTGGTGGGTATTCGTGTGAAGGACCAGTAAAGGGGGCTGAGGCTATGCACAGGGAGCGCTAGCCTGCCCGGCCGGCCTGGCTCCGTGGTTGAGCGTCGACCTGTGAACCAGGAGGTCACAGTTCACTTCCCATCAGGGCTCGTGCCCGGGTTACAGGCTCGGGATCCCAATAGGAGGCAGCCGATCCATGATTCTCATCACTGATGTTTCTGTTCTCTCTCTCCCTTCCTCTCTGAAATCAGTAATACATTTATTTAAAAGAAAATACTAGCCAAGCACTGAGTGCCATTGGCTGGGGCGGGAGCTCGGGGAGGACCTGGCCGTGTGCTGCTTTGGGTTCCTCTGGAGACCACCTAGGCGGCTGCCTCCGTCTCGGGCTCCCCATGGGGCCACGGGGCTAAGACCAGATGCCAAGGGGACCCCACACTGCAGCCTCCTGCTCCCAGGTCCCGCCGGGAGCAGCCAGGGGTCCCCTCCCAGCCCCCGCCCGACACCCCAGTCTCTCGGAGGGGCTCCCTAACCTGGGGTTCCCCCCACAAGAGACCCCCGTTTTCCTGCCCTGCACACTCACGGGCGCCCCCTCGGCTGCACCCCGCACCCTCCTCCTCCCGGGGGCCATCCCTCTCGGGCACTCCGCAGGCATCGCCCTGGGGCACCGCATCCCCACCTGCCCCTGCAGGGACTCGGGGGCCAATCAGGAGGCCCGGAGCGGCCCGCTCCCCCTCGGGGCGGGCCCCAGATCAGAGGAGCCCCCTGCCCTGCGCCCTCCCCTTCTGGGTGTGTCGCGTTGGAAGCTCCCGCAGGTAGAGCGTACCTGGCTCCTGGGCCGCGGGGGACGCGGGCAGAGGCTGCGAGGAGCCGGGCCAGGCGGGAGCACGGAGGCCCCGCCGTCCCCGCCCGGAGTCCCCGCCCGAGCGCTGGAGGAGCCGGCCCAGGAGGTAACCACACGCAGGTGGCGGCCGGGACGCGGGGCCAGGAGCGCTTTGCTGGGGCTTGGTCACCAGGGAGGCTCTGCTCCCACAGGAAGCCGAGCAGCCCGGCCCGCAAGCCGGGGAGGGTGAGCCAGGCGGCAGCAGGCACTGCCTGGGGACCGGCCTGGTGCCCCAGAGACTGAAGCACCTTTTCCGGGTGGACACCCACCAGGGGTGCGTGGACAGGAGCGGGCATGCAGGGGGTGGCGGCCGGGACGGCGGGGCTGCGTGTGGCTGCGGGAGAGGGCCGAGAGCCGAGAGCCGCAGCATCCAGGGGGGGCGCGGCCTCCAGGTCAGGCCCAGCTCCGTCCCTGAGGGCTGGGTGACAAGGCCGTCTGCGGGTCTGGGGCTCCATCCCACCCGCTGGCAGAGGGTCAGCACTCAGTCCGCCCGTGGCCCTGCAGTGGGAGTCACGTGAGCGTAGATGCGTGTCCAGTACAGAGTTGGGGCGATACAAGCATCTCGTTTTTTCTTTTCTTTTTTTTTTTTTAATATATTTTATTGATTTTCTACAGAGATGAAGGGAGAGGGATAGAGAGTTAGAAACATCGATGAGAGAGAAACATCGATCAGCTGCCTCTTGCACACCCCCCACTGGGGATGTGCCCGCAACCAAGGTACATGCCCTTGACTGGAATGGAATCGAACCCGGGACCTTTCAGTCCGCAGGCCGACGCTCTATCCACTGAGCCACACCGGTTTCGGCGTGTTTTTTCTTTTTGTTTGTTTGTTTTAAAATATATTTTATTGATTTCAGAGAGGAAGGAAGAGGGAGGGAGAGAGAGAAGCATCAATGATGAGAGAGAATCATGGGTCGGCTGCCTCCTGCACGCCCCACACTGGGGATGGAGCCCGCAACGCGGGCATGTGCCCTGACCGGGAATCGAACCCTGACCTCCTGGTTCATAGGTCGATCACTGAGCCACGCTGGCCGGGCACATCTCCCTGGTTTTTAAATTCTGCTGCTTAGTAGAAGCATGGTCTGACCCCAGCTCACAGAAGCTCTCTGAGCCTCAGTTTCTCCATCTGTAACATCTCCCCGAGAGACCGTGTCCCTGTGCAAACACCGGAGCTCCTCCACTTTGCGCCCGGGGATGGCACAACTGTGCATGCGTGGGAGCGCGCACACCCCCTGGCGCTTAGCATGGTGCCTGACACGGCAGATGTCTGATTACATCTGATCACAGGCTCCCCGCTGCTCTCGGGCCCAGGGCGGCCGATGCCCGGCTCTCGGTGGCCCCTGAGCCCGCGGGCCAGGCTCTGAAGGTCAGTCTCGCTGGCCCCAGGCACGGGAGCCCAAGTGATGGTCCTGGTGCCCGCAGCGTCCCAAGTGCCTGAGTGGGAATCTGACTGCGCCCTGAGGCAGCTGTGCTGCCTGGGGCCAGTGGCCGTGCCTCTCTGAGCCTCGCCTCCTGGGCTGTAAGGTGTGTGCGGGGGGGACTGTCCCGTCCGTGGCTTGGACATCACATAGGAAAGCACTGACCGGCCCTTTGCTCTCAGCTTCGAGCTGGTCCTGGGGGGAGCTCTGGGGGGGCCGGGTGGAGGGGGGCAGGTGCACAGGCTGATGGACGGGAGTAGGACCCGCGCTGAATCCATCCCACGGCTTCCGTCACCCTATGTGCCGTGAAGGCCCGAGGAGAGAAAACCAAGCCCCCGAGTGTGGAACTTTCCCGTAGACGTCGCCCAGGACAGGGGTGACCGTGGGCAGCCGCTGGGCGTGGGCGTCAGCTCCGTCCCCACAGACCGGCCCCCCACGGGCAGTTAGAAGGCGGAGGTCAAACCTCCACGCACCCCCTCCTGGACCTGGAATTCCCTCCATCTGCTGCCATTGCTCCTCACGGACACACGGTGGCGCTGCTGGCCACCGGTTCTGCCCAGTCCATTGACCTGAGGACCGACCGGGTCCTGCCAGGCTTTTGGGGGGGAGGCTCCCACTTCTGAGCTTTCCGGAGCTGAGGCAAGGGGGCTCCTCGTCAGGCTCCCAGGGGCGCCTCCCCCACCAGAGCCAACGCTGACTTACCATTGGAGCCTGCGAGGGACCCCGTCGCACAGGAATCAGGATTTACTTATTTTTTAAAATATCTTTTCATTGATGTCAGAGAGGAAGGGAGAGGGAGAGGGAGAGAGAAACATCCACGATGAGAGAGAATCACGGATCGGCTGCCTCCCGCACGCCCCCCACTGGGGATGGAGCCCGCAACCCGGGCCTGTGCCCTTGACCGGGAATCGAACCGGGACCTCCGGGCCCATAGGTCGACGCCAACCACTGAGCCACGCGTGGGGGCCGCACTGAATTTCTGTGGCTACCTCAGCCGCGTCCATGCGCCCCTGGGAGGGGACTGCAGCTGTCAGCGGGCGCCCCGGTCCCCCTTACAAAGCCTGCGACACCCCATTCGAGGGTGGGGTGACCGGCGCCATCGCGGGCCTCGCCTAACCCACGTGTCCACGTGTCTGCCCATTCCTCTTCCTTAGGGCGGTGCTCCGGGACCCTCTGGCGCAGGCCTAGCATCCGCGGTCGGTTCCCGACGCCCCAAGCGGCCTGGGGTCTCCAACGCGCCGCCAGGAACCAGCGAGGAACCAGGCCCCGGAGCAGAGCCGGAGGGTTCGCGCCCCTGGGAGGCGCCCTCGGGGGCTGCAGGCGAGGCGGGTGCCCATGCCCCGCGGAGGAGGGTGCGGGCCCGAGTCCCGGCCCCGGGCTGGGTCCTAGCCTGTGCGCGCTGAGCCTCTGCCCGGAGGCGCCCCCCCTGGTCCGCAGCGATGGCGCCCCTTAGGGGGACCGCGGCAGGCACCCCAAGGAGCGCAGAGCACCCCTAACCAGTCCTGGACCCCCAGAGCGGCCTCTGGGGATGTGAGGCGTCCCCGCGGTGGGGACGCGCAGACCCCGAGCGGGGCCGGTTCAGGGAGGGTCTGGCCCTGGGCGCAGCGCCCCGCGGCGCCATGAGCCGCGGACCGCGGACCATGAACGGTCACTTCTGCCGGGCGCTGATGGAGCGGGGACCGGCGGCGCCCCCCGGCGGCGGCATGCAGCTGGGGCCCGCGCCCCCGCCCCGGCCCGCGCCCCTGCCCGCGGAGCCCCCGGGCGCCATGCCCTTCCTGCTGTTCCCGGGCCCCGCCGCCGCCTACGCCGGCCTGTTCCCCTGCGCGCCCGGGCCCGGCGCCCTGGGCGCCTACGACTGCGCCTTCGAGCCCGCCTTCATCCACAAGCGCAACGAGCGCGAGCGGCACCGCGTGCGCTGCGTGAACGAGGGCTACGCGCGCCTCCGCGGGCACCTGCCGCGCGCGCTGGCCGAGCGGCGGCTGAGCAAAGTGGAGACGCTGCGCGCCGCCATCCGCTACATCCGGCACCTGCAGGAGCTGCTGCGCGCGCCCGACGGCCCCCCGCGGCCCGAGCCCGTGCGCGACGCCCCGCCGCCCGCGGGCGCCCACCGCCCCGCCTCGCCGGGCCCGGAGCCCGAGGAACCCAGCCAGTGACTGGGGCCCGCAGGGCCGCGCCGTGCCCGGAGCGCTGCGGGGTCCCGGCGGGGCACGGCGCGGGCCCGACCCTCGGAGGTGCGCGCTCTCCGCGTCCAGGACCCCTCCTTCCGCGCCTCCGCCGGCCTCTCCGTGCCAGCCGAGCGGGTGGGTGCGAGGGGCCAACGCGGACTGAGGAGCAGGGGCGCAGGGCCCGGGGAAGCCCGCCGGCCGCGCCGTCCATCGCCCGCAGGAGGGCGCCCTGGACCGTCGCCACCCGGGGACTGGCTCCGCCTGCGCTCCGGCCTCGCGCGTGGGCAGCCGGGGCCCAGCTCCGGGGAGTGCGCGCGGCCGCGGTGCCCTGCGCCGCCCTCTGGGCCACAGGCACAGCCCGGCGTCTGCGGGGCCCCGGGAGGCGAGTCGCGCTCAGGTTCGGGTGCACCTGCCCGGCTGGCCGCAAGGTGGCCTCACACACCGCGCCCTCTGGGAGCTGGTGCGCGCGCACACCCCCGCGCGCACACCCCCCGCACCCCGTGCGCACACCCCGCGCACACCCCCCCCGCGCGCACACCCCCCGCGCACACCGCCCCCGTGCGCACACACCCGCGCGCACACCCCCCGCGCGCACACCCCCCCGCGCGCACACCCCCCCGCGCGCGCGCACCCCGCGCGCACACCCCGCGCGCACACCCCCCGCGCGCACACACCCCCCGCGCGCACCCCGTGCGCACACCCCGCGCACACCCCCCGCGCGCACACCCCCCGCGCGCACACCCCCCGCGCGCACACCCCCCGCGCGCACACCCCACGCGCACACCCACGCGCACACCCTCTTTTCTCACCCCGCGCACACCCCCCACGCGCACACACACCCACCGCGCTCACCCCGTGCGCACACACACACCCCCCGCGCGCACACCCCGCGCGCACACACACACACACACACATGCACACACACACACACACACACACACACACGTCACACACACACACACACACACACGTCACACACACACACACACACACACACACACGTGGCGACCTCTGGCCTCCCTGATGGAGGGCTTCGTCCTCCACCCCCAGCGTGGCCTCCTCCGGCCTTTGCGCCCAGCTGGGTGAGGACTGATTCCCGCAGCCGCGGGCCTCTGGCCGGGGCACCGAATGGGCACCGCTGGCCCCGAAGGATGAAATAAAATACGTGTTGAGTTTTGATGCCTGGACCACAGTCTGCCCTCGTGTGCCCTGTGTCTCTCTCCTTCCCACTCCGTCGTGGTGCTAGCTGTGGGGTGTGGGGTGTGGGGTGTGGGGTGCTCTCCACCCCTTTACAGGGAGCTGAGCACGCGCCCCCCAGGGACAGGGCTGGGGGGGCAGAGTCCCCGAGAGAAAGCCCTCAACCCTCGCACAGTCAGAGGGGAGGGGACGCGGAGCAGAGGGCACCTCAGGGTGTGGTTGGGGCTGTGCCCCAAGGGGGCTCGACCCAGGGTGTTCTGGGAGCCGTCCACCTACCTGCAGAGGTTCTGGGAGGGGTGGGAGGGGTGTCCCTGGCGCTGGGGCCCCCCTCACCTTTGCTGGGCAGGGTCATGGGGCTTCGGCAGGCGAGCTCATCTTGGCACCAGGGAGCCAGTCTGTCACGGGGGGCTCTGTATCGGGGTTCCCCTTCCTGAGGTCTCGTCAGCCTTGACCCTCCATCCCGTCCCCCACTGCCCACCCGGGGCCCTGCTGTCAGCACCCCACCCCCAGCCTCTGGGGCAGCCTAGGAAGCCGCCGGGCAGGGGAGGCGGCGTGACAGCTGCCTGGCTTCAGGGGCTAATTTTACTCCCGCCCCACCCCTGCTGGCCCGGGGCGGCCTGGCCCTGCGCACTCCGGCCAGTCCCCTCGGCCAGTCCCCAGGCCAGGGCGAGGGCACCGGGGACGCAGGGAGGAGCGGGCTGCCGGGCGCGAGGGGAGCGGGACAGCCAGGCCGCCGGGAACATGGAGCCGGCCTCCCCGCAGGACGAGGGCCTGAGGAAGAAGCAGCCCAAGAAGCCGGCCCCCGAGATCCTGCCCAGGCCCCCCCGGGCCCTGCTGTGCCTGACCCTGGACAACCCGCTGCGGAAGGCCTGCATCAGCATTGTCGAGTGGAAGTATCCTCGGCGGGCGCGGGGCGGGCATGCAGTGCCACGCGGGCGAGGGAGGGTGGCCACGGATCACACTCGGGGCCAGGAGATGGGGAGGCTGTCCCGGAGGCGCCGCTGGGAAGGGAGGCCGCGGCGGGGCTGGGGGTGGGAGAGGAAGATGGGGGGGGGGCCTGGTGACGGCGAGATGCCCCCTGACCGCCTGTGGCAGGGCAGGGCGCTTCGGGGCTGTCCACATCGTCCCGGGGGTCCACTTTGGTTTCTGAAGCAGCAGCCTCCTTTCTGAGAGAGGATGGGGGAGAGTGAAGTGGGGGGGCCTGCAAGGAATCCTTCCCCTTGATGGGAGGGTGAGAGAGAGAGAGAGAGAGACGGGAGCTGAGCAGGACCCGCCGCTGGGGGTGGGGGGGTTCGGGGACCGGGCGGCCAGGCACAGGCCCGCACCCCACCTGGGCCTGGGGGGCGGGGGGGCTGGAGGCCCCTCTTGTATGGCATGGGCTCCGGGAGGAAGAGCGAGAGGGTGTCTGGGCTACTTGGGGGAGGGGGGAGGCGGGAGGGAGGAGGACTGTCAGGGAGGGTCAGGAATATTTGAGATGTTTCTAAAGGGCTTGGGAGCCGGGCTCGGGCCAGCTGTTCCCGGGAGGGAGGGCGAAGAGGCAGACGCGGAAAACGTGGGCCCAGGTTGGAAGAGTTGGGGTCAGAGCCAGCCCTGCCCCCCACAGCTGCGCGCACCCCATCCAGTGCCTCCATCCAAGCCCCGCAGCCCCCTCCCTGCCTCCCACTTCTGGTCCGGTGTGGTTGGGGGGGTGGGGAATCTCCTTCCTCCTTTGGGGGGGGGCTCTCTCCCAGCTCTGCACCTGCAGCGCCTGGGGAACGGGGTGGACGCCTCCCACCCCCTCCCTCCCTTTTTCTCTTTAAAAAAATTTTTTTTTAAAAAAAATATGTTTTTATTGATTTTTTTTTTTAGAGAACGAGGAAGGGAGAGGAATCGAGAAATAGAAACACCAATGAGAGAGAATCGCTGATCGGCTGCCTCCTGCACGCCCCCTACTGGGGATGGAGGCCCCAACCCGGGCCTGTGCCCTGATGGGAATCGAACCCTGACCTCCTGGTTCCTAGGTCGACGCTCCACCACGGAGCCACGCCGGCCGGGCCCTCCCTCGCCCTCTTCCCTCAGCAACCCCTCCCTGGCCCGGCCTGGGCTGCCTTTGGGAGGCGCGTGTCTGGGGGGATGCGTGGATCTGGGGGCGCCGGTCCAGAGGCTGGTCAGCCCCTCCTTCCTCAGGCTCCGAGGTTCGGGTGTCGCCTGCCCACCACCCCCTTTCCCCGGCCAGGTGCCTGCTTTCTCCGAGGGAGCCCTCCATACCCCGCTTTCTCCGAGGGAGCCCTCCCCCGCTCCGCCGTCTGGCCAGAATCTCAGAAATTCATGGCTCCGGGGAGAGGGCAGGCGGGGGTCGGGGGCCGATGCTGAGAGAGGAGCCTTAAGACCCCCTCAGAGCTCAGGTGCCTTGGCCAGAACCGGACCTCGCGGCCTCAGAGCTGCGAGGAGTGAGGTCCCTGCTCCCCGGAGAGCCGGGACCAGGCCGCCCTCCACCTGCGGGAAGGGGGGGGGGGGGCCCAGCCAGCATGACAGCCTCCTCCAGGCTGACCCTGGGCGCCCTCTGACCCCTCGCCCCGCACACCCACGCCTCCCTCGGGGGCTGTCCTTAACCTCGGCCCCAGACCCTTCGAGACCATCATCTTACTGACCATCTTTGCCAACTGCGTGGCGCTGGCCGTGTACCTGCCCATGCCCGAGGATGACAACAACTCCCTGAACGTCGGCCTGGTGAGCGGCCCGCCCTCCCCGCCCCCCCGGTCCTGCGCCGGGCTGGGGGGCTGCGTGCCTGGGACCCCCAAGGATAGGGAGCCGCAAACCACCTGCAGGCCTTGTCCCTGGCCTGCCGCTCTCCTCGATTCGGTAACATGGCCAGCCCGCCCCTCCAGGGGGCGCACTGTGCCCAGCACCTTCCCAGGGTCCCCGGGACCTCAGCACAGCCCCGCAGAGAAGTCCCATTTCACAGATGCAGAAACTGAGGCCTGGGGGCTCGGCCAGTGAGCGACGGGCTGCGTGCCCGCGTCCCCTCCTGGTTAGAATCAGGAGAGCCCATCCCCACCGAGGACGGGCAGCAGAGGGCCTTTGGGGGTTCCGCACCCCTTTATCCTTGCCCCCCCCACCCCGCCGCCTGTAACACGTGCTCGAACCACACTCAGCTGGAGGGACGGTCCGAACCGGGCCCCACCTCCTCCCCGCCTCAGTCTGGATTAGGGGAGAGAAAACAGGCCTACACTGAAGGACATACCCACCCACAGCCGGAGACTCATACGAATACTTTTAAAAAACACGCATTTTTAAATGGATTTCAGAGAGGAAGGGAGAGGGGGAGAGAGAGGAACGTCCATGAGGAGAGGGAACCATGGATCGGCTGCCTCCTGCACGCCCCACACTGGGGATCAAGCCCACAACCCGGGCCTGTGCCCCGACCGGGAATCGAACCCTGACCTCCTGGGTCATAGGTTGATGCTCAACCCCTGGGCTGTGCCAATCAGGCTGGATGAGTTTTGCTAACGGTGGTCAAGTGGTCCTGGTGCTGCCCGGTGTGGGGGTGGGGGGGGCGGCCCCTCCCGGGCCTCACCGTGGACCTTCCTGGGCTCGGGTTGCTGCACACCCTCCGCCAGGCTGCGGCTGAGCCCCTGGCAGCCAGGCCGCTGCCTTTTTATAGGGTCAGGAATGTGCCGGGGCGGCTGCGGCTCCCTCCAAAGGGCCGAAGCGCTGGCCTTGCTGGGCCAGGAGCCAGGACCTGTGGGGCACAGGCGGGGGGGGAGGTACGGGGGGGGCTGGGCCGCTGACAAGAGTCCTGGCGAAATGGCCTGAGACCCCACCTCTAGACTGCCCGCTCCCCCAGAGACACCAGTGCTTGTCCCACCCGCACCCCCACCCCTCACCCACTGAGCGTGGACAGGGACACCCCAGCACCCCGCCCAGCTATGCCCTCCGCCTCCGCGCTGGCCTCCTACGGCAGCTTCCTCCCCCCCCGCCCCGGGCCTCCGTCCCCCCATCTGTAGCAAGGACCCCAGTGTCCACCTCCAGGCTGTTCTGCCCCCGAGCGCCCACTTCTGTGCCGCCTGTGCTCAGAGGGGCTCGGGGAAGCTGCCCCTCTGCCCACCCAGCCCTCCCAGCCCTTCCCCGCCCCCCACTGAGGTCCCCAGCCCAGGCCTGGGGTGAGGTGGGGGCAGGGAGGCAGGACTCACCCACTCAGGCCTTGGCTTCGGAGCCAGAGTTCATCGGGCCAAATATAGCCGCTGCCCTCATCCCCAGCGGCTCATCTTCCAAACCTGGAGGCCAAGGTGGCCATGGAGACCGAGGCGGGGCCCGGACACCTGTGGGCGGCCCGCCCGGGACCGCAGGCTCCCCCTCCCACCCCCACCCCCGCCACCCCTTTCAGGAAAAGTCTGTCAATAGCACGTCGGAAGGATCCTGGGACTGTGTCCCCACCCCCACCCCCACCTTTTTTTGTTTTGTTAAGAAAGCTCTGTATGTTCTCTTATTATTATTAATATATTTGTATTGATTTCAGAGGGGCAGGGAGAGGGAGAGAGAAAACATCCATGAAGAGAGAGAATCATGGATCAGCCCCCTCCTGCACGTCCCCCACTGGGAATCGAGCCCGCAACCCGGGTGTGTGCCCTGACCGGGAATCGAACCGTGACCTCCTGGCTCACAGGTCCACGCTCCCCCACGGAGCCACACTACATGTGGTTAGTCGTGAACTCACCCCTCACGCCGTGGCAGAGCCAGACCAAAGGATTTCACGGCCTCGTCGGGCCCGCGGGCCGGACGCTCCCCGCCCCGGCTCCGGACGACTCACTTATTCACGCCGTTCTGGGCCCTGGCAGAAGAAGAATTTAAAAAAAAAAAAAAAAAAAAGGAACAGTCCCCACACTTCACAGAGCTGATCGTTCAGTGGGTAGGATTGAAGGTCAACAGGATAGAAACGGCCCTGACCGGTGTGGCTCAGTGGACAGAGCGTCGGCCTGCGGACTGAAGGGTCCCGGGTTCGATTCCGGTCAAGGGCATGTGCCTTGGTTGCGGGCACATCCCCAGTGGGGGGTGTGCAGGAGGCAGCTGATCGCTGTTTCTCTCTCATCGATGTTTCTAGCTCTCTATCCCTCCCCCTTCCTCTCTGTAAAAAAACAATAAAATATATATTTTTTAAAAAAAAAAAAAAAACAGGATAGAAATGGGCCTGGTGATTGATTGTAGTGAGGGGCCCACACGGACAGAGGGAAAAAGACGTGCATGTGAGCACAGGCCTCAGGGAGGGCTGACGCCCGAGGGAAGGCCCATGGGCCGCGAGGGGCCGGCCTGGCATGTGCGGCCGCGAGGTGGGGGCGGTGGGGGGAGGAGGGAATTCAGGCAGGTGCCGAGGTCCCCAGGCCGCTGGGAACCGTGTGCCTGGGGAGGGAAGGGCAGCTGTGAGCTGGGGGCGCTCAGAGGAGAGGCGGCCGCTCTCGCCCCCGCAGGAGAAGCTGGAGTACTTCTTCCTCATCGTCTTCTCCATCGAGGCCGCCATGAAGATCATCGCCTACGGCTTCCTCTTCCACCCGGACGCCTACCTGCGCAGCGGCTGGAACGTGCTGGACTTCATCATCGTCTTCCTGGGGTGAGGCCCGGGGGTGGGGGGGGGTGCGTTGGGAGGCGGTCTGAGCGGCCAGCACCCCAGGGGCAGCACAGACCCCAGCTCTGGGCCGGGGAGCAGCCGTGGGGGGGATGCTGGGGGGGGGGGGGGCGGGGAGGACGGAGAGGACACCTGCCCAGCAGGGAACACCCCTCGCCATCCAGACACACGCGCCCAGAACGAGGGCGTCAGAGACAGCCCCACCCCCCCGCCCCCTGAGACC
Organism: Ia io; assembly: GCA_025583905.1. NCBI lineage: Eukaryota > Metazoa > Chordata > Mammalia > Chiroptera > Vespertilionidae > Ia > Ia io. The sequence goes on along the minus strand of JAJQQW010000024.1, from coordinate 17,186,729 downwards.
GTTGCTCCCGCACGGTGGGCCCGCGGGTCCGGCGTCCACAGCAGGCTCCGTAAGGGAGGACGTGGGGTGGATTTCAAAGGCTATTGGGCGGGGGAGCCCGTTGAGAGAGGAGGAGGGCGATGAGGAGGCCGGGGAAGGGAGGGACAGGCCCCAGCTGGTGTGGCTCAGTGGTTGGAGCATTGGCCCACGGACGGAAGGGTCCCGGGTTCGATTCTGGCCAAGGGCACGTACCTGGGTTGCAGGCTCCATCCCAGCCCCAGTCGGGGGCTCATGCAGGAGGCAACCAATGTCTCTCTCTTTCTCTCTCTCTCTCTCTCTCTCTCTCCCCCCCTCCCTTCAGCTCTCTCTAAAAATCAATGCCCTGACCGGTGTGGCTCAGTGGACAGAGCATTGGCCTGTGGACTGAAGGGTCCCGGGTTCGATTCCGGTCAAGGGCATGTGCCTTGGTTGCGGGCACACCCCCAGTAGGAGGTGTGCAGGAGGCAGCTGATGGATGTTTCTCTCTCATCGATGTTTCTAGCTCTCTCTCCCTCTCCCTTCCTCTCTGTAAAAAATCAATAAAATATATATATATTTTAAAAATCCATGGAAAAATATCCTCGGGAGAGAATTAACAAACAAACAACAAAAGAGGCGGAGCCCTGGGCCCCTCCCTGGTCCCCAGGTGGGAGTCAGCGTTAGCCGTGGGCACACTGTACCTGCCCCTGAGCACAGAGGGGACACACAGGGTCCCCAGCACCGGGCCTGCGCTCACCTGAGCCCCCCCCACCCCCCCCTGCCCCCCAGGGTCTTCACGGTGATCCTGGAGCAGGTCAACCTCATCCAGAGCAACACCACGCCGCTGAGCAGCAAGGGTGCCGGCCTGGACGTCAAGGCGCTCAGAGCCTTCCGCGTGCTGCGCCCCCTCCGGCTGGTGTCGGGGGTGCCCAGTGGGTGGCCCTGTCCCCCCACACCCCCTCCTGCTCCCCAGCCTGTGCCCTGGCCCGGTTCCGGGTCCTCCTCCTCCCTGGCTGTCCTGGAGGGTTCTCGGGGTGTGGGAGCGGGAGGCGACCGCGGGGGAGCTGACCCTCGTTCTGTGTCTCCCCCCACCCCCACCCCCGCACCCCCCCTCCAGGCCTGCAGGTGGTGCTCAACTCCATCTTCAAGGCCATGCTGCCGCTGTTCCACATCGCGCTGCTGGTCCTCTTCATGGTCATCATCTACGCCATCATCGGCCTCGAGCTCTTCAAGGGCAAGATGCACAAGACCTGCTACTACATCGGGACCGGTCAGTCCCGGCCGGGCGGGCGGGGCGCCAGGCGGGGTCCCCGGACAGCTCAGGGGGAGCCGCCCGCCGTGAAGACGCCACAGGAGCCCGGCCGGCGTGGCTCCGTGGCTGAGCGTCCACCTAGGAGCCAGGAGGTCAGGGTTTGATTCCCGGTCAGGGCACAGGCCCGGGTTGCGGGCTCCATCCCCAGTGTGGGGCGTGCAGCGGGCCGCCGATCCGTGATTCTCTCTCCTCGTGGATGTTCCTCTCCCTCTCCCTCTCCCTCCCTCTCAGACATCCATAAAAATATATTTAGAAATAAATGGAAAGAAGCCGCAAGGGGGAGGTTGCATGTCCTAGGTCCGTGGTCGGCAAACGGCGGCTCGCGAGCCACATGTGGCTCTTTGGCCCCTTGAGTGTGGCTCTTCCACAGAATACCACGGCCTGGGCGAGTCTATGTGGAAGAAGTGGCATTAGAAGAAGTTTAAGTTTAAAAAATGTGGCTCTCCAAAGAAATGTCCATCGCTGTGCTGTTGGTATTTGGCTCTGCAGACGAACGAGTTTGCTGTCCTAGGGAATCGCCCTGTGACGGAAGGCATCGCTCCCATTTCACAGGCAGGGAAACTGAGGCTGGGGGA
>JAJQQW010000024.1:17144845-17179845 GCA_025583905.1 Ia io | reverse complement strand
AGGGCTGCTCAGACAGTGCGTGTGCCGTCGATCGGAACACGTGGTCACCTGAAGGAGCAAGGGCTGGTGGACACGGCGGGTGGGTTCGTACTTCCCAGGCAGGATCTTTTCACGTGTCTTTACCTGGTTTTGAAGTGTGTGCTGGTGCGTCATCACGAAGCAAAATTACTTTGCCGTGTCTGCTGGCCCATTCTGGTGGTTTTACAATCAAATCGTGGTTCAAATTGATGATTTGTTGTCGGTAGCGATCAGTATTCACGGTTAAACCTGGTTTTAGAAGCTCATAAATACACCACACCTTCCTGATCCCCCCAAACGCAGAGCATTGTCTTCTTTCCGAAGCGATTTGGCCTGGCAGTCGATGTTGATGGTTGACCTGGATCAACCCATGATTTTGTGCATTTGGGATTCTCCAAATAAATCCACTTTTCATCGCCAGTCACAATTCGATGCAAAAAAACTTTCGTGCCGTTGAAGCAACATTTTACTGATGGCTTTTCGGTTTTCCATTTGTCTTTCGTTCAGTTGATGTGGCACCCATTTTCCTTCCTTTAAAATCTTCCCCGTTGCTTGTAAATGGTCGGAAATTGCTCGCTGAGCAATGTTTAATCTTTCTGCAAGTTGTTTTTGAGTTTGACATGCATCTTCACCCAATAATTCTTGTCATTGTTGGTCTTCAAACTTTTTCGGTTGACCTGGACATTCTTTGTCTTTCACATCAAAATCATCCCCTTTAAAGCGTTTAAACCAGCGTTCACATGTATCTTGAGATGGAGCATGTTCACCACAAGCTTCCCGAGGTATACAATCACTTTCAGCAGCACTTTTCTTCAAACTAAAGTAACGAATTAAAACTTCCCGCAAATGCTCTTTTTTGGGGGGCACGAAATTGGACATTTTTAAGCATAAAAGTATCTAGGATGTTAACACCTTCAGCAAATTTGACATATGAAGTTTTTTTTTTTTTTTTTTAAATATATTTTATTGATTTCTTACAGAGAGGAAGAGAGAGAGATAGAGAGTTAGAAACATCGATGAGAGAGAAACATCGACCAGCTGCCTCCTGCACAACCCCCACTGGGGATGAGCCCGCAACCAAGGTACATGCCCTTGACCGGAATCGAACCTGGGACCTTTCAGTCCGCAGGCCGACGCTCTATCCACTGAGCCAAACCGGTTTCGGCGACATATGAAGTTTTGAAGCTTGTTGTCAATACAACAAAATAGCATACATATCAAATTGCATATATATATCAACATATGTGTAACTCCACCTATGGAAAAGAATCCTCATTATTCACTGGTGCACCTAGTAAAAGAACCCTTGGTGTGGACACTTAGTATCATGGTGTGGATACTTAGTATCATGGTGTGGATACTTGTATCATGGTGTGGATACTTAGTATCATGTTGTGGACACTTAGTATCATGGTGTGGATACCTAGTATCATGGTGTGGATACCTAGTATCATGGTGTGGACACTTAGTATCATGGTGTGGATACTTAGTATCATGGTGTGGATACTTAGTATCATGGTGTGGATACTTAGTATCATGGTGTGGATACTTAGCATCATGGTGTGGATACTTAGTATCATGGTGTGGATACTTAGTATCATGGTGTGGATACTTAGTATCGTGGTGTGGATACTTAGTATCATGGTGTGGATACTTAATATCATGGTGTGGATACTTGGTATCATGGTGTGGATACTTAGTATCGTGGTGTGGATACTTAGTATCGTGGTGTGGATACTTAGTATCGTGGTGTGGACACTTAGTATCGTGGTGTGGACACTTAGTATCATGGTGTGGATACTTAGTATCATGGTGTGGATACTTAGTATCATGGTGTGGATACTTAGTATCATGGTGTGGATACTTATTATCATGGTGTGGACACTGTATCATGGTGTGGATACTTAGTATCATGTTGTGGACACTTAGTACTGTGGACACTTAATATCATGGTGTGGGTGGATACTTATTATCATGGTGTTACTGTATCATGGTGTGGATACTTAGTATCGTGGTGTGGATACTTAGTATCGTGGTGTGGATACTTAGTATCGTGGGTGTGGACACTTATGGTATACACGGTGTGTGGACACTTAGTATCGTGGTGTGGATACTTAGTATCATGGTGTGGATACTTAGTATCATGGTGTGGATACTTAGTATCATGGTGTGGATACTTAGTATCATGGTGTGGATACTTAGTATCATGGTGTGGATACTTAGTATCATGGTGTGGATACTTAGTATCATGGTGTGGATACTTAGTATCACGGTGTGGACACTTAGTATCACGGTGTGGACACTTAGTATCATGGTGTGGATACTTAGTATCATGGTGTGGATACTTAGTATCATGGTGTGTGTATCACGGTGTGTATAGTATGGTGGTGTGGATACTTAGTATCATGGTGTGGACACTAGTATCATGGTGTGGACACTTAGTATCATGGTGTGGATACTTAGTATCATGGTGTGGATACTTAGTATCATGGTGTGGATACTTAGTATCATGGTGTGGATACTTAGTATCGTGGTGTGGATACTTAGTATCGTGGTGTGGATACTTAGTATCATGGTGTGGATACTTAGTATCGTGGTGTGGATACTTAGTATCGTGGTGTGGATACTTAGTATCGTGGTGTGGATACTTAGTATCATGGTGTGGATACTTAGTATCGTGGTGTGGACACTTAGTATCGTGGTGTGGATACTTAGTATCATGGTGTGGATACTTAGTATCGTGGGTGTGGAGTACTTAGTATCACTTAGTATCACGGTGTGGACACTTAGTATCGTGGTGTGGATACTTAGTATCATGGTGTGGATACCTAGTATCGTGGTGTGGATACTTAGTATCATGGTGTGGATACTTAGTATCGTGGTGTGGATACTTAGTATCATGGTGTGGATACCTAGTATTATGGTGTGGATACCTAGTATCATGGTGTGGATACTTAGTATCGTGGTGTGGATACTTAGTATCGTGGTGTGGATACTTAGTATCGTGGTGTGGATACTTAGTATCATGGTGTGGATACTTAGTATCGTGGTGTGGACACTTAGTATCACGGTGTGGACACTTAGTATCATGGTGTGGATACTTAGTATCATGGTGTGGATACCTAGTATCATGGTGTGGATACTTAGTATCATGGTGTGGATACTTAGTATCGTGGTGTGGATACTTAGTATCATGGTGTGGATACTTAGTATCGTGGTGTGGATACTTAGTATCATGGTGTGGATACTTAGTATTATTGTGTGGATACTTAGTATCGTGGTGTGGATACTTAGTATCATGGTGTGGATACCTAGTATCATGGTGTGGATACTTAGTATCATGGTGTGGATACTTAGTATCGTGGTGTGGATACTTAGTATCATGGTGTGGATACCTAGTATTATGGTGTGGATACTTATTATCATGGTGTGGACACTTTGTATCGTGGTGTGGATACTTAGTATCATGGTGTGGACATTTAGTATCATGGTGTGGACACTTAGTATCATGGTGTGGACACTTAGTATCATGGTGTGGATACCTATTAATCATGGTTGGACACTTAGCTACATAGATTCAATCAAGCCCTCCAGTTGGGGGCCACACACAAACAGGGTCCCGGGGCGCAGCTTGGCGGAACACTTCTGCTGGCAGATTCCCCGAAAAGGACTCACTGGGTCAAATGGTGTATAGGTTTTAAGCCTCGGTAAACGCTGCCAAATTGCTCTCCCCAAAGCCAGCACCTGCTGTCCAAGGACCTGTCCACAGCCCGCCCCGGGCCAGACACCGCTCATTTGTTACGGAAGTGCTTTTATAACGGGCAGAGCGCGGCATGCCAGCGCTGGCCTCGCTGAACTTGACATTGATCATGGGGCTCTGTGCCAGGCACTCTATGTTATCTCCACTTCCCTCTGAGCTCGGCACCGTCATTCAACGCCTTTGAAAGAGGGAGGACGCAGCCAGTAAGAGCCGAGATTGCACACCGGCTGGTGTGGCTCAGTGGCTGAGCGTTGACCTATGAACTAGGAGGACACATGCCTGGGGTTTGCGGGCTTGATCCCCAGTAGGGGGTGTGCAGGAAGCATGATTCTCTCTCATCATGGATGTTTCTCTCTCCCTCTCCCTTCCTCTCTGAAATCAATAAAAAATATATATATTTTTAAAAAGACCTGAGATTGTAGGCCAGCCGGCTCCACCACTCACATGACCAGAGGGAGGGGGGTGGTCAGATCCGGTGTGGCCAGGGGCGGCCTGGAAGGTGGGGCTTGGCTAAAGCGGCTCTCTGCCTTCCTCCGGCTCTCCCCGCCCCGCAGCCGACACTGGAGGCAGTGGAACCGTATCTTCCGCCGGAAATGCCACGACGTGGTCAAGTCCCGGGCCTTCTACTGGCTGGTGATCCTGATCGTGGCCCTCAACACCCTGTCCATCGCCTCCGAGCACCACAACCAGCCACTGTGGTTGACCCACCTGCAGGGTGAGTCACCCCCTGCTCACCCCCCTGCTCACCCCCCTGCCCACCCCCTGCTCACCCCCCTGCTCACCCCCCTGCCTCACCCCCCCCTGCTCTCACCCCCCTGCTCACCCCCCCCCCCCTGCTCACCCCCCTGCCCCACCCCCCTGCTCACCCCCCTGCTCACCCCCCTGCCCACCCCCCTGCTCACCCCCCTGCCCACCCCCCTGCTCACCCCCCTGCTCACCCCCCTGCTCACCCCCTGCTCACTCCCCTGCTCACCCACCAGCTCACCCCCCTGCTCACCCACCAGCTCACTCCCCTGCTCACCACCACCTGCTCACCCACCCCCTCACTCCCCTGCTCACCCCCCTGCTCACCCACCAGCTCACTCCCCCTGCTCACCCCCCTGCTCACCCACCAGCTCACTCCCCTGCTCACCCCCTGCTCACCCCCCTGCTCACCCCCCTGCTCACCCACCCCGGCTCACCCCCCTGCTCACCCCCCTGCTCACCCCCCCTGCTCACCCCCCTGCACCACCCACCTGCTCACCCCCCTGCTCACCCCCACCAGCTCACCCCCCTGCTCACCCACCAGCTCACTCCCCTGCTCACCCACCAGCTCACTCCCCTGCTCACCCACCACACTCCCCTGCTCACCCCCCTGCTCACCCACCAGCTCACTCCCCTGCTCACCCCCCTGCTCACCCACCAGCTCACTCCCCCTCACTCACCCCCCTGCTCACCCACCAGCTCACTCCCCTGCTCACCCCCCTGCTCACCCCCCTGCTCACCCCTCTGCTCACCCACCGGCTCACCCCCCTGCTCACCCCCCTGCTCACCTCCTGCTCACCCACCTGCAGGGTGAGGCACCCACGTGCAGGGTGAGGTCGGCCGGGAAAAGGTCAGACGGGGCCGATGGTCACAGCCAGCCAGAGGGTGGCGCCATGGGCTTTGCTGAAGAGGCCCATGAGGCCCACGAGGTCCACAAGGCCCATGAGGTCCATGAGGTCCACGAGGCCCACGAGGCCCACGAGGCCCACGAGGTCCATGAGGTCCATGAGGCCCATGAGGCCCATTAGGCCCACGAGGCCCACGAGGTCCACGAGGTCCACGCGGTCCATGCGGTCCATGAGGCCCATGAGGCCCACGAGGCCCACGAGGTCCACGAGGTCCACGAGGTCCACGAGGTCCATGAGGCCCACGAGGCCCACGAGGTCCACGAGGTCCACGAGGTCCACGAGGTCCATGAGGTCCATGAGGCCCATGAGGCCCACGAGGCCCACGAGGCCCACGAGGTCCACGAGGTCCACGAGGTCCACGAGGTCCACGAGGCCCACGAGGTCCACGAGGTCCACGAGGTCCACGAGGTCCACGAGGTCCACGAGGTCCATGCGGTCCATGAGGCCCATGAGGTCCATGAGGTCCATGAGGCCCATGAGGTCCACGAGGCCCACGAGGTCCATGAGGTCCATGAGGCCCATGAGGCCCATGAGGTCCACGAGGTCCACGAGGTCCATGAGGCCCATGAGGTCCCACGAGGTCCACGAGGTCCACGAGGTCCACGAGGTCCACGAGGTCCACGAGGTCCACGAGGCCCACGAGGTCCACGAGGTCCACGAGGTCCACGAGGTCCATGAGGTCCATGAGGTCCACGAGGTCCATGAGGTCCATGAGGTCCACGAGGTCCACGAGGTCCACGAGGTCCATGAGGTCCACGAGGTCCACGAGGTCCACGAGGTCCATGAGGTCCACGAGGTCCACGAGGTCCACGAGGTCCATGAGGTCCATGAGGTCCACGAGGTCCACGAGGCCCACGAGGTCCATGAGATAGGGCATGGCTTCTAGAAATTACAGGCTGGTGTCACTTCTGGAACTTTCCTTCTCACGGTAACAATAGCAGCCCTTTGGGAACCCTCCAGGTGTGTGCCCCGGTGTCTGGGCAAACTGTTCCCGTGACAGACACTGGACACGGATGCCAGTAATTTATTCCTAATATATTTTTATTGATGTCAGAGAGGAAGGGAGAGGGAGAGAGAGAGATGGAAACATCCATGATGAGAGAGAACCACTGATCAGCTGCCTCCTGCACGCCCCACACTGGGGATGGAGCCCGCAACCTGGGCCTGTGCCCTGACCGGGAATCGAACCTGGGACCCTCAGTCCGCAGGCTGACGCTCAAACACTGAGCCATGCGGGCCGGGCTGGGTCCGTGTTCTTTCCGTGGGCAAAGGTGCCCCAGGTTCTACTAGGTGTTGGGGGGAGGAAGCGTGGGAGGGAGTCGGGGTGGAGGGCGCCCCCAGGCAGAGGCCTGGAGGCGGAGGGGAAGGGGGGGACGCTGAGCCCGCGCCGTGACCCCCAGACGTCGCCAACCGGGTGCTGCTGTGCCTGTTCACCGTCGAGATGCTGATGAAGATGTGCGGGCTGGGCCTGCGGCAGTACTTCCTGTCGGTCTTCAACCGCTTCGACTGCTTCGTGGTGTGCAGCGGGCTCCTCGAGGTGCTGCTGGTGGAGGCCGGCGCCATGAGCCCGCTGGGCATCTCCGTGCTGCGCTGTATCCGCCTGCTGCGGCTCTTCAAGATCACCAAGTGAGGGCACCAGCGAGCGGGCACCAGGGAGCAGGGGGCGGGCGGGCTCAGCCAGGGCAGGTGCAGGCCCAGCTCAGCGCCGGTCCCAGGTCCTGCAAGCTCACACGACATCACCCCCAGCTCCGGGCTCAGTCCTCTCTGTTTATTTTTTTTTTTTTTTTTTTAAAAAAATATGGACACTTAACAAGTGTGCCTCTTTTATTTATTTTTTAAAATATATTTTATTGATTTTTTTACAGAGAGGAAGGGAGAGGGAGAGAGAGTTAGAAACATCGATGAGAGAGAAACATCGATGAGCTGCCTCCTGCACATCTCCTACTAGGGATGTGCCCGCAACCGAGGTCCATGCCCTTGACCGGAATCGAACCCGGGACCCTTGAGTCCGCAGGCCGACGCTCTATCCACTGAGCCACACCGGTCAGGGCTTTATTATTATTATTTCTTAAATCCCCACCAAGGATATTTTCCCCATTCATTCCTAGAGAGAGTGGAAGGGAGGGAGGAGCGGAGGAGAGAAAGAGAGAGAGGGGGAGGGAGAGGGGCATGCTGGGAAGGAGGGGAAGAATGGGGGGGGGGCACCACAAATCCAGGGCCTCCGCCTCCAGGCAGCCCTCCCTGCTGCCTGCCCCTCCGACCCGACGCACACCTGTGAGCGGGGCCGCCCGTCTCCACCCCGCGCCCACCCCGCGCCCGCCGCCCGCAGGTACTGGACGTCGCTGAGCAACCTGGTGGCGTCGCTGCTGAACTCCATCCGCTCCATCGCCTCGCTGCTGCTGCTGCTCTTCCTCTTCATCGTCATCTTCGCGCTGCTGGGCATGCAACTCTTCGGGGGCCGCTACGACTTCGAGGACACGGAGGTGCGCCGCAGCAACTTCGACAGCTTCCCGCAGGCGCTCATCAGCGTCTTCCAGGTGGGCCGCCCCCGCTGCCACCTCCCGTCCCTCCCCCTGCGGGCCGGGACACCTCCCCCGGGGAGCCCTCCCGGGTTGTGGGTTCGGGTTCCAGGTCCCTCTGCAGGCTCCCTCGGCCACTGTGTGCTGCCTCCCGTCCCTCCCCCTGCGGGCCGGGGACACCTCCCCGGGGAGCCCTCCCGGGTTGTGGGTTCGGGTTCCAGGTCCCTCTGCAGGCGGTGCTCCTCTCCGTGGTAACCGCGGTTTATCCGTCTCCTCCACGCTCCTGGGCCGAGACCCGCGCCCGGCGTGTGCCCGGGCCTGTCCCTGGTGCCCGGCGGCGTGCCAGCGCACGGCGGGACGGCTGTGTGTGGATGAGTGGCGTCGGGGGCGGCTGGGCGTCCAGGCGACCTGCTCTCTCTCCCGTGTGCCACTCGTATCTCAGCCCAAAGCTGGGCGGGGTGAGCCCGCCCTCCCCACGGCTGGTCTCCCCCGGGGGGCGCACAGTGGCCCCCTCAGAGGACCCTCCGTCCCACGGTGCCCCCTCCTCCCCTCCCGCCCCCCAGGTCCTGACCGGGGAAGACTGGAACTCGGTGATGTACAACGGCATCCTGGCCTACGGCGGGCCCTCCTACCCCGGGATGCTCGTGTGCATTTACTTCATCATCCTCTTCGTCTGCGGCAACTGTATCCACCCCCCACCCCAGCAGGGGCAGGGGCAGGGACCGGCTTAGGGAGGGGCTGGGAGAGGGCTTCACGGGGTCAAGGGCGCCCCAGGCCAGGCCCCAGGGCAGAGCTGTGGGTCGAGTCCTTCCAGCAGCCGGGGGAGAGAGCCAGTGAGAGCCAGGTGACTGGTTACAGGGGGAGGACTCATCCCGGGAGGCGGGCGAGCCTGGAGCAGGGAGGAGGGAGGAGGGAGGGGGCGGAGGGAGGAGAGAGGAGGATGGGCAGGGCCTGGCAAGGAGCCGTGAAGATAGTGGGTCAGCCAGGTGCAAAGGTGGGGGGCAGGCAGGGGGCAGGCGGGGGGCAGGGGGGGGGCCAGGGGGAGTCCAGGGCCCTGGGCCAGCTGAGCCATGGGACAGTGAGGGATGGGAGGGGGCGGGGAACCGGGACTGATGCTCTGAGTACGGGAGGGAGGGAACCCCTGTCCTTGCGCTCCTGGGTGCAGGCTGGGTCTCCCCTGAGGGCCTGGGGCTCCCCTCGCTGCCCTGCCCGGTGTGAGGCTGGGCTCCGTCCCGGGCAGGAGCCTGGATGCTCAGGGCCTCGGGGATGCAGGCCCGTCCCGGTGCCTCTGCAGGCCGCTCCCCGAGGAGGCAGCCACGTCCCTGTGCTGAAGCCCTCCTGTGGGGGAACCCGGACAAGAGGGTCTCCGTGGCCCCCCAGGGAGGGCAGGGCAGGCTCTGGTCCCCCCACACACACATCCCAGGCTCCTTAGCGGCGGCGCTCAGACATCCTGCTCAACGTCTTCCTGGCCATTGCTGTGGACAACCTGGCCGAGGCCGAGAGCCTGACCTCTGCCCAGAAGGCCAAGGCCGAGGAGCGGAAGCGCAGGAAGATGTCCAAGTGCGAGCCGCCACCGGGCTGGGGCGGGGGGAGAGGGAGGGGGAGCGGGGCAGGCGGCTCCTGGGGCCAGATCCGCAGGGGCCCTAGCATGCCGCCCTGACTGTGCCCACAGCCCATCCCACCTGGTGGCCGGCGCTGCCCGTCCCCACCGGGCCCCCTGAGCCCTTGGTGCGTGTCCCCCGAGGCGTCCCCCCACCCCCGCTGTCCCCCAGCTGAGCAGACCCCGGAGAACGTTCCAGCTCGGCCTCTGTTCCCACCAGGGGCCTCCCCGGCCGGTCCGAGGACGAGAAGGCCGTGGTGGCCAAGAAGCGGACCAGAAGCCCAAGGGCGAGGGCATCCCGACCACGGCCAAGGTGAGCTGGCCGGGGCTCCAGAGGCCGGTGGCGGCTGGGACGGGGGGGGGGGGGGGGTTCTCCCCGAGCCTGGGGGTGCTGGTTGGTGGGTGGGGCAGGGGCGGGGGGAGGTAGAGAGAGGCTGTCAGCCAGGCGGGGGCACCGCCCTCTGCTCCCGTGGGGACAGCGCCCGCTGGGGCCTTTGTCCTGAGCAGCACAGATGCCCATCCTGGCCGGCGTGGCTCCGTGGCTGAGCGTCGACCTAGGAGCCAGGGTTCGATTCCCGGTCAGGGCACAGGCCCGGGTTGTGGGCTGGATCCCCAGGGTGGGGTGTGCAGGAGGCGGCCGGTCCATGATCCTCTCATCGTGGATGTCTCTCTCTCCCTCTCCCTTCCTCTCAGAAATCAATACAAATGCCTTTAAAAAAAATAAAAAGGGAGTGGCGTGGTGTCCCCTGTCCCAGGCTGTGGGGGAGTTGGGGAGCAGAGCCTTCACCGGCCCCGCCCCCAGGGAACGCCCCACCCGGGGCAGCGGCAGGTCTCCACGCATCACCACGTCTTCCCTGTGTCCCTTCCGGCAGCTGAAGATCGACGAGTTCGAGTCCAACGTCAACGAGGTGAAGGACCCCTACCCCTCGGCCGACTTCCCCGGTGAGCGTCCGGGGCTTCCTCTCCCGGGACAGGCCCTCTCATGTGGCCCCTACCACGTGTCCCCTCCCCCACCCCCGGGGTGTGAGCACCCGGGACAGAGGGTGCCCCAGGACAGGCCCTCTCATGTGGCCCCTACCACGTGTCCCCTCCCCCACCACTGGGCTGTGAGCACCCTGGGACAGAGGGTGCCCCCAGGACAGGCCCTCGTGTGGCCCCCACCCCCGGGCTGTGAGCATCCGGACAGAGGGTGCCCCCTCGAGGCTCCTGGGCCCCCCACCTCCCTCCCCACAGGCGATGACGAAGAAGATGAGCCCGAGATCCCCCTGAGCCCGCGCCCGCGGCCCCTGGCCGAGCTGCAGCTGAAGGAGAAGGCGGTGCCCATCCCCGAAGCCAGCTCCTTCTTCATCTTCAGCCCCACCAACAAGTGGGTGCCCCCCCCCCGGCGGCGTGGGGGGCGTGCAGGGCTCTGAGGGAGGCGGCTTCCCGCTCTGGGGAGAGGCTCTGGGCCTGCAGCTGCTCTGGGAGAACCTCATTCCTTGAGCTGAAGGCCTGGTGGCCCGTCTACCCCGCCAGCATCTCTGGGGGTGGTACTGGCACCGAAGGGACTGGCTACACTGGCTCCTTTCTGAGAGTCATTTTATTTATTTTTTATTTTGAAATACGTTTTTATTGATTCCAGAGAGGAAGGGAGAGGGAGAGAGAGACAGAAACATCCATGATGAGAGAGGATCATGGATCGGCTGCCTCCTGCACGCCCCCTGCTGGGGATCGAGCCCACAACCCAGGCCTGTGCCCTGATCGGGAATCAAACCGTGACCTCCTGGTTCATGGATCGAGGCTCAACCACGGAGCCACGTCGGCCGGGTCCCAATTACATGCCTTTAAAAATACACAGGCTATGGTCTTCAAAGAGTTCCCTCCGCCTGCCTCCGGGTGGAGAAGGCCGTCCCCGTCGTTTGGGGGGAAGCTGTAGGTGGTGGAGTCGTGGGAGGAGAGGGGGGCGGATTGGGAGATGGGGCTGAGGCTGCAGGGACAGAATGGTGGCAGGGCCGCTGCATGGCCAGCCAGAGGGCCGTCCAGATACCGCTATTCTCCCCTGACCAGGAGGGAGTGGCCCAGTGCCCCCTGCAGGACAGAGACGGGGGTGGGGGGAGTGGGGCATGGAGGCCTGAGTGCCCAGGAACTCAGTTCTCCGGACCCTCCCGTCCCCACAGGTTTCGCGTCCTCTGTCATCGCATCGTCAACGCCACCTGGTTCACCAACTTCATCCTGCTCTTCATCATGCTCAGCAGCGCCGCCCTGGCCGCCGAGGACCCCATCCAGGCCGAGTCCATGAGGAACCAGGTGAGGGCGGCTCAGCACCCCACCCCAGACCTTAGTCCCCGCACACCTCACTGTGTTGGTGATGAAGGTGATGGTGATGGTGATGGTGATGGTGAGGATGATGGTGAGGATGATGGTGAGGATTATGGTGAAGGTGATGGTGATGATGGTGATGATGATGGTGGTGATAGTTGTGGAGGTCATGGTGATGATGGTGATGATAGTGATGATAGTGATGGTGATGATGGTGGTGATGGTGATGGTGGTGATGATGGTGATGGTGGTGATGGTGGTGGTGATGATGATGGTGGTGGTGGTGATGCTGATGGTGATGGTGGTGGTAATGGTGATGATGGTGGTGGTGATGGTGGTGATGGTGGTGGTAATGGTGATGATGGTGGTGTTGATGATGGTGGTGATGGTGATGATGGTGGTGGTGATGGTGGTGATGATGATAGTGGTGGTGATGATGGTGATGATGGTGGTGGTGATGGTGGTGATGGTGGTGGTGGTGATGGTGATGATGGTGATGATGGTGGTGGTGATGGTGATGGTGGTGATGATGGTGATGATGATGGTGGTGATGATGGTGATGATGATGGTGATGATGATGGTGGTGATGGTGGTGGTGGTGATGGTGGTGATGGTGATGATGGTGATGGTGATGGTGGTGATGATGGTGATGATGATGGTGGTGATGATGGTGGTGGTGATGGTGATGATGGTGGTGGTGATGGTGATGATGATGGTGGTGATGGTGATGATGATGGTGGTGATGATGGTGATGATGATGGTGATGATGGTGGTGGTGATGGTGATGATGATGGTGGTAATGGTGATGATGGTGGTGATGGTGATGATGGTGATGATGGTGATGATGGTGGTGGTGATGATGGTGATGATGATGGTGATGATGGTGGTGGTGATGGTGATGATGATGGTGGTGATGGTGATGATGGTGATGATGGTGATGATGGTGGTGGTGATGATGGTGATGATGGTGATGATGGTGATGGTGATGATGGTGATGATGGTGGTGATGATGGTGGTGGTGATGGTGGTGGTGATGGTGGTGATGATGGTGGTGATGATGATGGTGGTGATGATGATGGTGATGGTGATGGTAGTGGTGATGGTGGTGGTGATGGTGGTGGTGATGGTGATGATGGTGATGATGATGATGGTGATGGTGATGATGGTGGTGATGGTGGTGATGATGGTGGTGATGATGGTGGTGGTGATGGTGGTGGTGATGGTGGTGATGATGATGGTGGTGATGGTGGTGGTGATGGTGGTGGTGATGGTGATGATGATGATGGTGATGGTGATGATGGTGGTGATGGTGGTGATGATGGTGATGGTGATGGTAGTGGTGATGGTGGTGGTGATGGTGGCGGTGATGGTGGTGATGGTGATGATGATGATGGTGATGGTGATGATGGTGGTGATGGTGGTGATGATGGTGGTGGTGATGGTGGTGGTGATGGTGGTGGTGATGGTGGTGATGATGATGGTGGTGATGATGATGGTGATGGTGATGGTAGTGGTGATGGTGGTGGTGATGGTGGCGGTGATGGTGGTGATGGTGATGATGATGATGGTGATGGTGATGATGGTGGTGATGGTGGTGATGATGGTGGTGGTGATGGTGGTGGTGATGGTGGTGATGATGATGGTGATGGTGATGATGGTGATGATGGTGGTGGTGATGGTGGTGGTGATGGTGGTGGTGATGGTGATGATGATGGTGGTGATGGTGGTTATAATGATATCATTGTTCTGCCCTTCCTCTCACTCCCCTCCTCTCCCGGCCCTGCCCCCAGATCCTCGGGTATTTTGACATCGCCTTCACCTCTGTCTTCACTGTGGAGATTGTCCTCAAGGTGAGTGAAGGCCCGGGCGGCTCCCGCTGGGGCGTGGAGTGTCTCTGGGCCAGGGACCCCGACCTGGTGTGGCTTTCACCCACTCAGCACTCACCCCAGGGCTGGTGGCAGGGGTGAGGGAAAGCAAGAAGATGGAGAGAGGGAGGGCAAGAGCAGAACCCAGGGAGCAGATGGGGTGTGAGCTCACAGGCTGGGGTGAGGGCCCTTCCTCGTGGGCACAGCCTGGTGGCGGCTCAGCCCCACCCAGGGTGCTCCTGCCTCCCCAGATGACGACCTACGGTGCCTTCCTGCACAAGGGCTCCTTCTGCCGCAACTACTTCAACATCCTGGACCTGCTGGTGGTGGCCGTGTCCCTCATCTCCATGGGGCTCCCGTGAGCAGGGGCAGGGCCGGCCGGGGCCTCAGGGCACCGAGCCACAGGGCGGGGGTCCCACAGACATCGACGGGCCCAGGTCCTAGGGTTGTCACCAACGGGACTGGAGTGCCCACGCCTGGTGGGCAGAGCTGGCGACCAGGAGGGGATCGGCGAGGAGAGGCAGCCCCAGCAGCCCCGGGGGCAGCATGGCCCCTACGCTGGGTGCTCCCAGTCTGATGGCGGAGACGACATTGCACCCCCTCCCCATGCAGGAGGCCCGCTCTGTGCTGCTAGTGGGGGGTGGGAGCTGGGCGCTGTACGTGGAGGCAGCTTTACCTGGGCGGCCACACCCAGCCGAGGGGAAGGTGGGAGGGAGGCAGTGTTCAGGCAGAAAGAGGCCCAGAGAGCAGGAGGCTGGAGGAGGTGGAGGCTGGAGCTGCTGCCCTTAGCCCCGCCTCCGGCCACGCCCTCGGTCACACCTTCAGCCATAGGCACGGTTCAGTCCTCAACCTCGCCCTCGGCCCCGCCCCCATGCTCGGCCCCGCCCTCGGCCCGCCCTTAGCCCCGCCCCTTGTTCTTAGCCACGCCCTCGGCCCGCCCTTAGCCCCGCCCCAGCCCCGCCCCCTTGTTCTCAGCCCTGCCTTCAGCCTGTCCTTAGCCCCGCCCCCACTCTTGGCCCCGCCCTCAGCCTGTCCTTAGCCCCGCCCCAGCCCCGCCCCCTTGTTCTCAGCCCTGCCGTCAGCCTGTCCTTAGCCCCGCCCCCTTGTTCTCAGCCCCGCCCTCGGCCTGTCCTTAGCCCCGCCCCAGCCCCGCCCTCGGCCTGTCCTTAGCCCCGCCCCCTGTTCTCAGCCCCGCCCCCTTGTTCTCAGCCCCGCCCTCGGCCTGTCCTTAGCCCCGCCCCAGCCCCGCCCTCGGCCTGTCCTCAGCCCCGCCCCCTTGTTCTCAGCCCTGCCGTCAGCCTGTCCTCAGCCCCGCCCCAGCCCCGCCCTCGGCCTGTCCTTAGCCCCGCCCCCTTGTTCTCAGCCCTGCCGTCAGCCTGTCCTTAGCCCCGCCCCAGCCCCGCCCCTTGTTCTAAGCCCGCCCCCTTGTTCTCAGCCCCGCCCCCTTGTTCTCAGCCCCGCCCCCTTGTTCTCAGCCCTGCCGTCAGCCTGTCCTTAGCCCCGCCCCAGCCCCGCCCCCCGTTCTCAGCCCCGCCCGCCGCCTCCCCAGGTCCAGCTCCATCTCCGTGGTGAAGATCCTGAGGGTGCTGAGGGTGCTCCGACCTCTGCGAGCCATCAACCGAGCCAAAGGGCTGAAGGTGAGAGGACCTGGCGGCACCCGGGGGTGGGGGCGACTCCAGGGTCCTCAGCCCAGCGCCTGCGCACTGCCCGTGGCCTCTGCCCGTCGTGGGGGCCGAGGATGAGGCTGGGCAGCGGGCTCCCCCCACCCCCCCTCCCGCCCCCCGCCTCTCTGCCTGCAACCAGCGGGGCTCCGGGGGCTGCGGGTCCCGGGTCCCCTCCGCCTCGCCCAGCGCCCTCCCTCCGCAGCACGTGGTGCAGTGCGTGTTCGTGGCCATCCGCACCATCGGCAACATCGTCCTGGTCACCACCCTCCTGCAGTTCATCTTCGCCTGCGTCGGGGTCCAGCTCTTCAAGGTGAGCCCGCCCCCAGGGGCCCCCAGGGGCCCGGGGCCAGGGCCAGAGCGGCCCCTTCCGCCTCGGCTAAGGGAGCCCCCACCTGGGAAACGGGGTCCTCCAGGCTCCCGGTGTGTCCGCGGTCTCCCTGGCTTTCCTGGCTTCTCCTTGAGGAGGCGGGCGACACCCCACACCTGCCCGGCCTGCACCCGCCCCTCCCGCCCGTCAGTTCCCCCTCCTCCTCCTCGTCGCCTGGGCTTCTGCACCCCGAGTGCCGGCTGGGGTGTCCGGCTCATTCCGTCTCCCAGGAACGCTGAGGGCAGGGGTCCCATCGCCACACGTCTGGGCGCCGACCCCATTCTGTCCTCACTTTCGGGGACAGCATGGTGCTCGGTTCCTCTCCAGAGACCAGCCCGGCTGGGGGTCCCTCCCGACACCCCGGCTCTGGGACCATCTGCGGGACGTAGAGATGGACCCTGAGCACAGCCCCGACACCCCGGCTCCTCCTTCCCGGACCCGGTCTTCTCCTGCCCCCACGTGTCCTGCTTGAAAAAAACCAGACTTAGACATGCCATGGCATTCGTTCATTCATTCATTCATTCATCACACAGGCACGGGGCTGCTTCCCTGGGTCAGGGTCAGGGCCGGGGCTGGGGGCCGGGAGCAGGCTGAGGGCGTGGGCCTCGGTGCCGCCGGAGGACTGGTCTGGGCCTCGCCCCCTGGTTGGGCCACCGTCTGGGAGGAAGACTCAGGCTCCTCGGTCCAGACATTCCTCCTTCCTTCTCCTGCCCATCATTGGATCCCTGTTTCCATGACAACGCATCCTTCCCTCCCCTCCCTCCTTCCCCCCCTCCTTCCCTCCTTCCCTCCCTCTCTCCCTCCTTCTGTCCTGTCCTGGGCGCAGGGGAAGTTCTTCAGCTGCAATGACTTGTCCAAGATGACGGAGGAGGAATGCAGGTGTGTGGGACTCTGGGGGGTGGGGGGTACCCGGCGGGAGGGTCCCTTTGTGGGGACACCTGAGGGGGGCAGGTGGCCCTTCAGGCAGGGGGAATGGGACAAAGCCCCTCGTCCCAAAAGGGGTGCCCAGCCGTGTCCCCTCTGGTCCGATCTCGACCGCCATTGGTCCTGCACACTCACTGCCCAGGGCCCGGAGGATGTTGGGGGGAGGGCGGGGGCGGCCCAGCCGTGCCAGTGCAGTGACTCCCCCCCAATCCCGTGAAGGGGCTACTACTACATCTACAAGGACGGGGACCCCACGCAGATTGAGCTGCGCCGCCGAGAGTGGGTGCACAACGAGTTCCACTTCGACAACGTGCTGTCGGCCATGATGTCCCTCTTCACCGTCTCCACCTTTGAGGGGTGGCCGCAGTGAGTGAGGGCGGGGCCCGGGGCCGGGGAAGCCTGGGACAGATCCCAGAATGTGCCTGCCTTTCCCTGGGACTTGTTCTCCCATCGCTCGCTGCGCACAAGCTCCCCCGGGGGCAAAGCCCCCGCCCTGGCCTGGCCCCCTGCCCGGCCACCCAGCCGCCCCGTCTCTCCGCCCCCCCCCCCCCAGGCTCCTGTACAAGGCCATCGACGCGTACGAGGAGGACAAGGGCCCCGTCCACAACCACCGGGTGGAGATGGCCATCTTCTTCATCGTCTACATCATCCTCATCGCCTTCTTCATGATGAACATCTTCGTGGGCTTCGTCATCGTCACCTTCCAGGAGCAGGGCGAGACCGAGTACAAGAACTGCGAGCTGAACAAGAACCAGGTGCCGGCCCAGCCCGGCCCAGCCCGGCCCGGGTCACGGTTCCATTCCCCGTCAGGGCACACGTGGGCTTGATCCCCCGTAGGGGGCGTGCAGGAGGCAGCTGACCAATGGTTCTCTCTCATCATTGATGCTTCTCTCTCTCCCTCTCCCTTCCTCTCTGATACACACACACACACACACACACACACACACACACACACACACACACACTGAGTGGCCAGATGATGATCTCTGAACGCATAATAATCTGGCCACTCAGTGTCTATCCTATATAATAAAAGGCTAATATGCAAATTGTCCCCTTGACCAGGAGTTTGACCAGCAGGCAGGCCGGCCAACCGCCCATGTCCCCTCCCCCTGGCCAGGCTGGCCGGACCCCACCCATGCACGAATTCATGCACTGGGCCTCTAATATATATATAGATATAGATATAGGTACAGATACAGATATAGATGTAGATGTAGATATAGATATAGATGTAGATATGTAGATATAGATATAGATATAGATATAGATATAGATATAGATTAGATTAGATATAGATATAGATAGATACAGATAGACAGATAGATGTAGATAGATGTAGATGTACAGATAGATATAGATACAGATACAGATATAGACAGATGTAGATACAGTAGATACAGATAGATGTAGATAGATATAGATACAGATATAGATATAGATATAGATATATATAGATATAGATATAGATATAGATATAGATATAGATATAGATACAGATACAGATGTAGATGTAGATATAGATATAGATATAGATATATAGATATATTGAGTGGCCAGATTATTATGCCTTCAGAGATCATTATAATCTGGCCACTGTGTGTGTGTGTGTGTGTGTGTGTGTGTGTGTGTGTAATTTTATTTTATTTTTTTAAAGAAAGAACCAGGTGCCTGGGCCACCTGACGGGGCTCCTGCTGGGGTGACCCAGGTCCTCCCCCTGCAGCCTCCATGCACCCACCCCGTCTCCCACCCATCGCCAATGGGAAGCCACACAAGCCGACGGGTGGGGGTCCTCTCCTAGGACCCTCGTGATGGCCACAGGAAGGAAGCCCTCAGAGCCCCGGGCTGGACACGGGTCACGTTCACAAAGGCCCGTGATGACCAAGCGGGAGCCCGCCAACTCACAGACCCTGCCCCTAAAGCAGGGGCGGGGCGCGTCCGGCCCGCGGGCCGTATGAGGCCCGTGACATCATCTGGTCTGGCCCTGCCCAGGCGTTAGGGGCGAGTTCCCTAAATGGTTGACCAGCTATAGCAGGCTGATTTGTTTTTAAAAAATATTTTTGTTGATTTCAGAGATGAAGGGAGGGAGAGAGAGAGAGAGAGAGAGCAACATCAGTGAGGAGAGAGAATCGTCGATCGGCTGTCGCAGGCTCACGTTGGAGTGGGTCGTTCTGTACGGCCCGTGGATGATGTCATACACCTCCCAATGGCCCTCGGCGGGAAGAAAGGCTCCCCACCCCGGCCCTAACGGGTCCAGCAGAGACCCTCGGCCACAGGCCCCGACGTGCCAGGGGGGGTTCCCTCCCGCCCGTGGGCGTGGGCGTGGGCGTGGAGGGGGTGGTCGCCCCGGGCTGACGGCCCGCCGTGTGTGTCTCAGCGCCAGTGCGTGCAGTATGCCCTGAAGGCCCGCCCCCTGAGGTGCTACATCCCCAAGAACCCGTACCAGTACCAGGTGTGGTACGTGGTCACCTCGTCCTACTTCGAGTACCTCATGTTCGCCCTCATCATGCTCAACACCATCTGCCTGGGCATGCAGGTGAGGGCCCGGCCGGGCTGGGGCTGGGGCCCGGGTGGGCCGGGGTCCAGGCTGGTCCCCCATCTGTTCTTCCCAGTGCCGCTCGGGATAGAGGCGTGCACCGGCCCAGGCCTTGTGGCCAGGCGCCTGGCTGTTTATTTATTTTTTATTATTTTAAATATATTTTTATTGATTTCAGACAGGAAGGGAGAGGGAGCGAGAGAGAGAGAAACCTCAATCAGGAGAGAGAATCATGGATCGGCTGCCTCCTGCACGCCCCACACTGGGGATCGGGCCTGTAGCACGGGCATGTGCCCTGACCGGGAATGGAACCCGGGTCCCTTCAGTCTGCAGGCCGACGCTCTGCCCATTGAGCCACACCGGCCAGGGCCTTGACTGTTTATTAAAGAGGTAATTCCGGCCCTCACCGGTTTGGCTCAGTGGATAGAGCGTCGGCCTGCAGACTGAAGGGTCCCAGGTTCGATTCCGGTCAAGGGCATGTACCTTGGTTGCGGGCACATCCCCAGTAGGGAGTGTGCAGGAGGCAGCTGATCAGTGTTTCTCTCCCATCGATGTTTCTAACTCTCTATCCCTCTCCCTTCCTCTCTGTAAAACATCAATAAAATATATTTTAAAAAATAAAAAAAAATAAAGAGGTAATTCCGGCCAGCTGGCGTGGCTTAGCGGTTGAGCGTCGACCAATGAACCAGGAGGTCGAGGTTCGATTCCCAGTCAGGGCACACTGGGTATCGAGCCCGCAACCTGGGCATGTGCCCCGACCGGGAATCGAACCTTGACCTCCTGGTTCATTGGTCAACGCTCAACCGCTGAACCACGCTGGCCTGGCTGGCTCCCAGTGTTTTGAGATTAAAGAGAGCAGTGGGCAGGGGGCCCGAGGAAGCGGGGGAGGCTCTGGGAATGCCATTTGTGGGATGGGGAAGCCAGACCCCCCCAAACCTGCCCTGTGCACCCCCCGACCCCCAGCACTACAACCAGTCGGAGGAGATGAACCACATCTCGGACATCCTCAACGTGGCCTTCACCATCATCTTCACCCTGGAGATGATCCTCAAGCTCATGGCATTCAAGGCCAAGGTGAGTGCTGGGCCACGGGCCAGGCGGGCGGCTGAGGCCGGGGAGGGGCCCTCTCATACCCCACCCTCCCACCCCAGCCTGTTCTACAGAAGGCCCTTCATGGGCTCCCGAGCTACCACCCCCTTGGCATGTCCACCTTCAGACATGGACGGACAAGAGAGTCAGGCTGCCCCCTGCCTCCAAGCCCAGCTTCTGAGGCTCAGCCCGTGGCTGGGGGGTGGGGGGGGGGGGGCGGGGAGCCCCTTGCTGTGTCCTTGGCTCCCATGTCCACCACCTCATGCCCAGCCCAGCCGCTCCCTGGCAGGTCTGCACTGCCCAGCCACGGCCAGGCTTCGAGGGAGACGGATGGAAGAGTTCCCCATCTGGACCTGGACCCCAAACCCTGAGTTCCCAACCCCCCCACCCTGACCACTTTATTATTATTATTTTTTAAGAAATATTTTTTTATTGATTTCAGAGAGGGAGGGAGAGAAAGAGAGAGAAACATCAGTGAGGAGAGAGAATCATGGATCGGCTGCCTCCTGCACGCCCCCTACTGGGGATGGAGTCCGAAACTGTCCGGGAATCGAACCCCGACCTCCTAGTTTATAGGTCGATGCCAACCACTCAGACACACCGGCCAGGCCCACTGACCCCTCTATGGATGGAGGACACTAAGGACCAGAGGGAGAGGGCCTGGGAGTCGGCAGGTGGGGGGGGGGGGTTAGGAGCTCCAGGAGAGGGGAGCCCCCTGGGCCTGGGCCTGGGCCTGGCCCCAAGTCTGCATTCCCACCCCCCCTGCTGGCCTCCCTCCAGAGCACCGCTCCCCATGCCTCCTCACCCCAATTCCCATCCCTGGCCCCCCCAGGGCTACTTCGGGGACCCCTGGAACGTGTTTGACTTCCTGATCGTCATCGGCAGCATCATCGACGTCATCCTCAGCGAGATCGATGTGAGTGGGGGGCGGGCGGTGAGGGGGGACCTGGGCCTGTCCGTCTCCCTCCTCTTCCTGCTCCCCGGCCCCCAGCCTGTGCCTCCCTGTCCCCACGGCTTGGTCCTCGCACCCCCCCGCCCCCACTCCCCCCCCACGGGCTGCCCCTTGGGCCTCCATGCCCGGCCTCACTGTCTCTTTCTCTCTTGCCCTCCTACCATGTCCCTCCTCCCCCCCCCCCCCCCCCCCCATCGCTTCTCTCCACAGACCTTCCTGGCCTCCAGCGGGGGGCTGTACTGCCTGGGTGGCGGCTGCGGCACCGTGGTAATCCCCGGCTGCATGTGCCCGCTGCCTGCACGCTGAGGCCTGGCCGGGTGCATGGGGGGGACCCGCACTCAGGACTCCCCCCCCGGGGCCCGGGTCGGGGGGGCAGGCTCTGTGGTAGAACATGCATGGCTCACGCATGGATGCCGTCGGGTCCTCAGCGCCCTGGAAACTGGGGGGTGGGCCTGGCTCTCCCCTTCCAGGGTCACCGGCGTCTGAGGGGAGCACAGGGCAGAGGCGGCCTGGCTGGGGCTTGGCCAGGTCACGGGGGCAGAGCTGTGAGGGGGCCTTAGGGACGCTCTGCGCTGGGAGGACCCTGGGGCGGGGGGCGGGGGTGAGCTGCTCATGGGGCAGCTTCAAGAGAAGGTGAGATGAGCCCGAGCCGGTGTGGCTTGGTGGATAGAGCCTCGGCCTGGGGACGGAAGGGTCCCGGGTTCGATTCCGGTCAAGGGCACGTGCCCGGGTTGTCCTCGACCCCCAGTGTGGGGCGTGCAGGAGGCGGCCGATCCATGATTCTCTCTCATCATTGGTGTTTCTAACTCTCTATCTCTCTCCCTTCCTCTCTGTAAAAAAATCAATAAAATATGTAAAAAATAAAATAAAAGAGAGAGAGAGAGGAGGTGAGATGAGGCAGGAGGCCCCCGAGGCCTGGTCACGGCCTCACCCCGGCCCAGCCCCGCGGGGGGTGGCTCACGCCTGCTCCACGCTCCCCCCACCCCCCTCCTCCCAGCTGGGAGCCCAGGCAGGGCCAGCGCTGGGGCCACACGCCCCACAGGGACTCCCGTCTCCCCCACACACGGCCCCGCCGCCCTTCCTGCCCCGACCCTGACCCCTGACCCCTGACCCTGGCCTCTGGCCTCTGGGGCCGCCGCCCCGCAGGACCCTGACGAGAGCGCCCGCATCTCCAGCGCCTTCTTCCGCCTGTTCCGGGTCATGAGGCTGATCAAGCTGCTGAGCCGGGCCGAGGGCGTGCGCACCCTGCTCTGGACCTTCATCAAGTCCTTCCAGGTGCGGGCCCAGCCCTCCCCCCGGGGACCCTCCCCACGGCCATCCGCCTAGCCCTCCCCCCGGGGACCCTCCCCCCGGGGACCCTCCTCATGGCCATCCGCCCGGCCCTCCCCACGGGGACCCTCCCCACGGACATCTGCCCGGCCCTCCCCATGGGGACCCTCCCCACGGGGACCCCACGGCCATCCGCCCAGCCCTCCCCCCGGGGACCCCCCCCCGGGGACCCTCCCCACGGGGACCCCACAGACATCCGCCCGGCCCTCCCCACAGGGACCCCACGCCATCTGCCCAGCCCTCCACGGGGACCCCACGGCCATCTGCCCAGCCCTCCACGGGGACCCCACGGCCATCCGCCCGGCCCTCCCCACGGGGACCCCACGGACATCCGCCCAGCCCTCCCCCCGGGGACCCTCCCCACGGGGACCCCACGGACATCCGCCCAGCCCTCCCCCCGGGGACCCTCCCCCCGGGGACCCCACGGCCATCCGCCCGCCTGCCCCGTCCTGGGGGGGCCTGGGTCCCTGTGGAGCTGGGGGAGGCAGGCCCAGAGCAGGAAAGCCTCATGCCCCCTCCTCCCCCCAGGCCCTGCCCTACGTGGCCCTGCTCATCGTCATGCTGTTCTTCATCTACGCCGTCATCGGCATGCAGGTGAGGGCTTCGAGGGTCTCCCCTGGTCCTGGTGGGGCGGGCGCCCCCTCCTGCCGGCCCGGCCTGGCCGCCCGTGGTCCCCGCTGTTGCCGTGTGTGTGGGTCAGGCGGAGGCCGCCCCAGGGCCCAGGCTGTGTCTCGGGCCCATTAGAGGCCCCGGGGGGCTCAGCCCACCTCCCGTGAGAGCCGCCCCTGCTCTACAGCGAGCCCCCGTCGGCCGCTGGTAGGGATGCTTGTCTGCCCCCCCTCCCTCACCCCCACTCCCCTGCTTTGCTTGGGCTCAACCTGAGGAGGCTCATCCAACCCCGCAAACGGTCCCATGTACACGGAGTGGCCAGATGACGATGATTTCTGAACGCACAATAATCTGGCCACTCAGTGTCTATCCCAGGGGTCCTTAAACGTTTTAAACAGGGGGCCAGCTCACTGTCCCTCAGACCGTTGGAGGGCCAGACTATAGTTTAAAAAAAACTGTGAACAAATTCCTATGCACACTGCACATATCTCCTTTTGAAGTAAAAAAACAAAACGGCAAAAACACCCACATGTGGCCCGCGGGCCGTAGTTTGAGGACGCCTGGTCTATCCTATAGAATAAAAGGCTAATATGCAAGTTGTCCCCTTGACCACAGGCAGGCCGGCCAACCACCCACGTCCCCTCCCCCTTGCCGGCTGGCCGGACCCCACCCATGCACGAATTCATGCACCAGGCCTCTAATACACACACACACACACACACACACACACACACACACACACACACACACTGAGTGGCCAGATGATGATGATCTCTGAACGCACAATAATCTGGCCACTCAGTGTCTATCCTATATAATAAAAGGCTAATATGCAAATTGTCCCCTTGACCAGGAGTTCGACCAGCAGGCAGGCCGACCAACCGCCCACGTCCCCTCCCCTGGCCAGGCTGGCCGGACCCCACCCATGCACGAATTCATGCACCAGGCCTCTAATAGATATATAGATAGATCGATAGATATAGATATAGATATAGATATAGATATAGATATAGATATAGATATAGATATAGATATAGATATAGATATAGATATAGATATAGATAGATATATACACATACACTGAGTGGCCAGGTTATTATGCGTTCAGAGATCATCACAATCTGGCCACTCCGTGAATGTGCCTCAGGGCTGAGGCGGCGGGAAGGGAGGGGACCTGGAGGAGCTCAGGGGACGGGGCCTGGGCCAGAGGGGCGACAGCGGCCTGCAGACCCAGCTGGTCCCTCAGGCGGCCCTGTGTGTTTGCAGATGTTTGGGAAGATCGCCTTGGTGGACGGGACCCCGATAAACCGCAACAACAACTTCCAGACCTTCCCGCAGGCCGTGCTGCTGCTCTTCAGGCACGAGGCCCCACCCCACGGACCCCAGGGCCTTTGCACGGGGCCCTGAGCTCAGGCACTAGCACTCTGCCGTCCCCATCACGTCCAGGGCGTCTCCGTGTTCCCCGGTGCCCCATGTAGGACGTAGCCGCGCCTGAGTGCATGCACCCGTCCCCCCAATCCCATCCCAGAAGCAGGAGACGGAGGCCCAACAGCCTTCAGAGGCTCAGTGAGGCCTCGGTGACCGCTGACCCTGCCCCAGCTGGGTGGAGACAGGGCTTGCTCTTGCTGCCCCCTCCCATGACGTGCATCAGGAAGAGGTTTTGCCCCTCCATCCAAGAAACCCCCTTTTTTTTTTTTTGGTCTTTTACCTCCTGCTTCTGCTGCCCCCATAGGTAAAGCAGGAGAACTTCGGTGCAGAGGGGAAACTGAGGCCCAGCTCACATTGACCTCCTGACGTGGGGAGGAGGGCAGCCCCCGTCTACTCCCCGGCCCCCACCCATGAGCCCCTCCCTTGCAGGTGTGCGACGGGCGAGGCCTGGCAGGAGGTCCTGCTGGCCAGCAGCTACGGGAAGCTGTGCGACCCGGCGTCTGAGTACGCACCAGGCGAGGAGTACTCGTGCGGCACCAACTTCGCCTACTACTACTTCATCAGCTTCTACATGCTCTGCGCCTTCCTGGTGAGCCGGCGGCGGGCACGGCGGGCACGGCAGGCACGGCGGGCCTTGGGGTGGGTGGACGCTGGGCCGGCCTCCCTGGCCAGCGAGTCTCTGTCTCTCCCGGGTCAACCTCCGGGGCGTGGGGGCCAGAGGCCAGGTGTCTCAGGCCATAGCTGCAGCCCCCTCCCACTGGTCCTCTTCCATGTCGGGGGCCCCGGGTCCCCCTTACAGATCATCAACCTGTTCGTGGCTGTCATCATGGATAACTTCGACTACCTCACGCGGGACTGGTCCATCCTGGGCCCTCACCACCTGGACGAGTTCAAGGCCATCTGGGCGGAGTACGACCCGGAGGCCACGTGAGTCCAGGCCACAGGCGCCGGGCCCTCCCTCCCCCGTGCACCCTCCGTCTCAGACCCGGACCCTCAGGGCATCCGTAGGCGCGGCTGCCTTCTGTTCTTTCTGAAAAGCGAATAAGCTCCTATTTGAGGGCTGTTTCCCGGGGGACAGGCACTGCGCTGACCACTGCGTGTATTATCTCATTTAACCCTCACCGCGACCCAGGAGACGGGTCATTCGTAGGTGAACGTCCACCTACCCTGATCCACACCCTCTACCTCCATTAATATGGCCCAAGAGCCCCCCACCAGCTGGACCAAAACCCAAGGAAGGCTCTGCCACGGGGAAAGTGAGGTCCAGGTGGCGGGCCTGGAGAGAGAGAGAGAGAGAGAGAGAGAGAGAGAGAGGGAGAGAGGGAGAGGGAGAGAGGGAGAGGAGCTGGCCCGGCCGGTGTGGTTCAGTGGTTGAGCGTCGACCTATGAACCAGGTCAGGGTTTCAGACCCGATCCCCAGCAGAGGGCATGCAGGAGGCAGCCAATTGATGGTGATTCTCTCTCATTGATGTTTCTCTCTCTCTCTCTCTCTCAAAAAAATTTAATAAAAACAGATTTTAAAAAATCAAAAAGGGAAGCTGGCTCCCCCTGCCTAGGCCTGGTTGGGACACACTGATGCGCTCGCCTGTCCCCTCACCATTCCCTGCGCCGGGAGGGGGCTGTGGGCGGGGCCTGGAGGGCTGTGGGCGGGGCTGGAGGGGGCTGTGGGCGGGGTCAGGAGGGACTGGGAGTGCTGTGGGCGGGCCAGGGGCTGTGGGTGGGCCAGGGGCTGTGGGTGGGGCCGGGAGGGGCCGTGGGCGGGGCCGGGAGGGTGTGGGCGGGGCCTGGGGCTGTGGGCGGGGCCAGGAGGGGCTGTGGGCGGGGGCCTGTTGCTGTGGGCGGGACCGGGAGGGGCTGTGGGCGGGGCCGGGAGGGCCGTGGGCGGGGCCGGGAGGGTGTGGGCGGAGCCGGGAGGGCCGTAGGCGGGGCCGGGAGGGTGTGGGCGGGGCCTGGTGCTGTGGGCGGGGCCGGGAGGGCTGTGGGCGGGGCCGGGAGGGTGTGGGCGGGACCGGGAGGGGCTGTGGGTGGGGCCGGGAGGGCTGTTGGCGGGGCCGGGAGGGCCGTGGGCGGGGCCGGGAGGGCCGTGGGCGGGGCCGGGAGGGGCTGTGGGCGGGGCCAGGGGCTGTGGGCGGGGCCGGGAGGGTGTGGGCGGGGCCGGGAGGGCCGTGGGCGGGGCCGGGCCCACAGCCGCGTCTCCCGCAGGGGCCGCATCAAACACCTGGACGTGGTGACGCTGCTGCGGCGGATCCAGCCCCCGCTGGGCTTCGGGAAGTTCTGCCCGCACCGCGTGGCGTGTAAGGTAACCGGGCGCCAGGGAGGCCCCGGGGACGGGCAGAGGTCGGGATCCGGGGCGGGAAGCTGGCCGCCCCCTCAGAGCGCCCCCAGGACTGCAGTCTGACAACGCCCCAAATCATCCTTCCGTGTCCCCCCCCCCCCCCCCCCGTGAAGGGGTCCTGCCCCCAGCCCTCCTGGCCCCGCCCCGCAGCGAACCCCCCTCTCCCCGCACAGCGACTCGTGGGCATGAACATGCCCCTCAACAGTGACGGCACCGTCACCTTCAACGCCACCCTCTTCGCCCTGGTGCGCACGGCCCTCAAGATCAAGACGGAAGGTGAGCCGGCCGGGTGGCCCAGTGGTTGGCGTCGATCTGTGAACCAGGAGGTCAGGGCACAGGCCCGGGTGCGGGCTCCATCCCCAGTGCGGGGCGTGCAGGAGGCCGCCGGTCCACGATTCTCTCCCATCACGGATGTTTCTCTCTCCCTCTCCCTTCCTCTCTGAAATCAATAAAAATATATTTTTTAAAAAAGAAAAGAGGGGGGTGGGGGGGCAATGGTAAGATATGTACACATATAATACCTCAATAAAAAAATAAAAAAAGAAAAGAGGGCCCTGGCCGGTGTGGCTCCGTGGATAGAGCGTCGGCCTGCGGACTCAGGGGTCCCGGGTTCGATTCCGGTCAAGGGCATGGACCTTGGTGGCGGGCACATCCCCAGCGGGGGGTGTGCAGGAGGCAGCTGATCTGTGTTTCTCTCTCATCGATGTTTCTAACTCTCCCTCTCCCTTCCTCTCTGTAAAATATCAATAAAATATATTAAATAAAATAAAAAAAGAAAAGGAAAGAGGGAAGGTGAGAGGGCGGCAGAGCCCCAGGCGGTCGGCTCAGCTTGGGTGGCTTCCCTGCCTGCCCTCCGCCCAGGGAACTTCGAGCAGGCCAACGAGGAGCTGAGGGCCATCATCAAGAAGATCTGGAAGAGGACCAGCATGAAGCTCCTGGACCAGGTCATCCCGCCCATCGGAGGTGCGTGGAGCTCGGGGGGCCGGGGTCCAGGGGCTGCGGGTCGGGTGGCCACGCTCTGAGCTCCCCACTCCCACGCCTGTCCGCGCAGAAGCCGACCCCTCGCGCGATGGCCCGCGAGACAGGTCCTGGGTGAACTTCCACCTCCCTGGGTCCGTGCCCTCTACCTCTATTAATACGGCCCAAGGGCCCCCAAGCAGCTCAAGCAAAACCCAAGGAAGGCTCCGCCATGGGGAAAACGAGGTCCCGATTGCAGGCCTGGAGAGAGAGAGAGAGAGAGAGAGAGAGAGAGAGAGAGAGAGAGAGAGAGAGAGAGAGAGAGAGGGGGGGGGGGCTGGGGGTAGGGGGCTGCTCCAGGAGAGCTGAGGATGGCCCAGACCCTCCCTAAATACCTTGGACGGACCCCATGGCGGCCTCAGGCCAGGTCAGAGACAGGAGGGGTGGCTCCTCTGCTCCGACCTGGGGCTCCCCCAGCCCCCCAGCTCTCCCCGGGCCTCAGGCCTCAGGACACCCCTTGTCGGCCCCCGCAGATGACGAGGTGACGGTGGGCAAGTTCTACGCCACGTTCCTCATCCAGGAGCACTTCCGCAAGTTCATGAAGCGCCAGGAGGAGTACTACGGCTACCGGCCCAAGAAGGACGCCAAGGACGCCAACACCGTGCAGATCCAGGTGAGCCGGGCCTCGGGGCGGGTGCTCGCGCTCTGGGTCCTGGAGGGCCAGGGATGGAGGCCCAGCGGGGAGGAGGGGGCCAGGGCGAGGAAGGGACGGGAAGGCAGGTCACAGGGGTGCCGGGGGGCTGCAATGGGAGATGTTCCCATCTCAAGAGGAGAGCCAGGAGCCCGTCCATCTCTGGGTACCAGGACCAGAGGGAGCGGGACTTGTCCAAAGGGGACGTGGGAGTCGGATGAGAGCAATATTCTCCCGAGAAGGCCGCTCTCCAGGGTGTACAAAGCACGTCAGAACTTTGCTTTATCCCATCGCTTCTTTATTTCGAGGGTTTTTTTTTTGTGTGTGTGTGTGTTTTTCAAATATTTTTTTATTTTTATTTTTAAATGTATTTTATTGATTTTTTACAGAGAGGAAGGGAGAGGGATAGAGAGTTAGAAACATTGATGAGAGAGAAACATCGAGCAGCTGCCTCCTGCACACCCCCCACTGGGGATGTGCCCACAACCAAGGTCCATGCCCTTGACCGGAATCGAACCCGGGACCCTTCAGTCCGCAGGCCGACGCTCTATCCACTGAGCCACGCCGGCCGGGCTGTTTCTAGTTTTCGGTGTTTAATATTAGAATGCACATAATTTATAAGTTCAAAAAATAGACATGCCCGTGGGATGTGTGCTCAAAAATATATTTCTGTAGCAGCTTTTTTTTTTTTTTTTTTTTTAGCTTGGAACAATCTTACCATTTAGAAAGTTGCACATAGAATGCAAGAACCTTTTTTAAAATATATATATATTTTTTTTTATTGACTTCAGAGAGGAAGGGCGAGGAAGAGGAAGTGGGGAGGCCGGAGCCAAAGCCACAGTGGCAAGGGTTAGAAATGAGGGAGGCCGTCCTAGCCGGTGTGGCTCAGTGGATAGAGCTCCGGCCTGCGGACTGAAGGGTCCCAGGTTCGATTCCGGTCAAGGGCATGGACCTTGGTTGAGGGCACATCCCCAGTGGGGGGGGAGGGGGGGTGCAGGAGGCAGCTGATGGATGTTTCTCTCTCATCGATGTTTCTAACTCTCTGTCCCTCTCCCTTCCTCTCTGTAAAAAATCAATAAAATATATATTTTTAAAAAGAAAGAAATGCGGGAGGCCGTGGGGTGGATCAGATCCCCCTCCTGGACCGGAGGGGTCAGGGAGTCCCGTCTCCGTCCCCAGGCCGGACTGCGGACCATAGAGGAGGAGGCGGCGCCAGAGATCCGCCGGACGATCTCGGGAGACCTGACGGCCGAGGAGGAACTGGAGAGGGCCATGGTGGAGGCCGCCATGGAGGAGGGGATCTTCCGGGTGAGCACGGTGGGGGGGCAGGAGGGCAGACGCCAATCACGGACGGGAGGGCGCCACAGGAGGGGGGCGTGGAAGCCAGAGACGCCCACCACCCACAGCTCGGAGGGCTCAGCGTCAAGGACCCGACTTCCTTGAGGGAACAGATGGAACAAAACACATCCTTCCCCACCCGCCCACCCACCACGTCCCGCCCTTCCTCCCGCCCCAGCCCCAGCCCCAGCCCACCCTCCTCTCTCGCC
This sequence comes from Ia io, assembly GCA_025583905.1. NCBI lineage: Eukaryota > Metazoa > Chordata > Mammalia > Chiroptera > Vespertilionidae > Ia > Ia io. The sequence goes on along the minus strand of JAJQQW010000024.1, from coordinate 17,149,704 downwards.
AGCTCTCCGGGGCCGGATGCCCATCTGTCCTGGTTACCTGGGCTCGAGCCTTAGCTCTGTCTAGTGTCCTGTGGCCCCTTAAAGACCACCTGGCAAGACCTTCTTGGGTTCTTTTTTATTTTTATTGGAATTTCAGAGAGGGAGGGAGAGGGAGAGAGGGAGAGAGAGAGAGAGAAACATCAATGATGGGAGCGCATCATGGATCAGCTGCCTCCTGCACGCCCCCCACTGGGGATGGAGCCCGCCACCCAGGCATGTGCCCTTGATCAGAATCGAACCCAGGACCCTTCAGTCCGCAGGCCGACGCTCTATCCACGGAGCCACACCAGCCAGGGCAGGGGTCGGCAAGTCCATCAGTCCACAGAGCCAAACATCAACAGCACAACGACTGACATTTCTCTGGAGAGCCACATTTTTTAAACATAAACTTCTTCTAACGCCACTTCTTCCACGTAGACCCGCCCAGGCCATGGTGTTTTGTGGAAGAGCCACACTCAAGGGGCCAAAGAGCCGCCTGTGGCTCGCGAGCCGCAGTTTGCCGACCACGGAGCTAGGGCAGTGGGTTCTTTCTTATTATTATGGGTTTCAGAGAGGAAGGGAGAGGGGCAGAGAGAGAGAAACATCCATGATGAGAGAGCATCACGGATCGGCTGCTGTACGCCCCCTACAAGCCCCCAACCCGGGCACGTGCCTTGGCGGGGAATCGAACTGTGACCTCCTGGTTCCTAGGTCGATGCTCAACCGCTGAGCCAGGCCGGCCCGGCCCTTCTTGGGTTCTCCGTGAGGAGATGGTGGCCCAGGAGGGAACCAGCGATGTCCAATATCCCTCAGCAAGTTAGCTGCCCGCCCAGCCCTGGCCCGGCCTGCGCTCAGTCCTCCCTCCCTCCCTCCTCCTCGCCCCCAGAGGACCGGGGGCCTGTTCGGCCAAGTGGACAACTTCTTGGACCGGCCCGGCTCCCTGGCGCCCGTCCTGGCCAACCAGAGACCCCTGCAGTTTTCCGACATCGAGATGGAGGAGCTGGAGTCGCCCGTCTTCCTGGAGGACTTCCCGCAGGACCCCAGCGCCCACCCACTGGCCCGCGCCAACACCAACAATGCCAATGCCAACGTTGCCACGGGCAACAGCAGCCATAGCGACCGCCAGGCCTTTTCCAGGTAGAGGCGGCCACCGCCAGCCCTGGGTCGGGGTCCTGGGCGGGGGGGGGGGTGGGTCCGGGAAGGCCTGGCAAGGGGACCCCAGGCTGGTTTTGGAGGGGTCGCCCCGACGTGCGTGGGGTGTCCCTGGTTTGCCTTTGTGCCCCGAGGGTCTGAATTCACGCGAGAGGCAGGCCCGGGCACAGGGGCAGCCTCCTGTGGGCCTGGCCACCCATGCTGAGTGGTGCTGGGCAGCTCCGGGAAGAGCCAGGGCCCATCCGGGGGGCTGTCAGAACCAGGGACCATCCGGGGGGCTGTGCCTGGGCCCCACAGCGGCCTCTGGGGCGGGATGTGGTCACTCCCAGGTCTGACTGAGACAGGGTGCAGCCCTGGCCGAAAACAGTGGCCTGGAGGCTGGGGGACAGGTGTGGGGGGGGGGGGGGGGGGAGGGGCGTGTCTGCCGGGAGAACCCCGCGAGCAGGGGCATGAGGCCGGGATGGGTTTGGCCTGGTCTTGGAGAGCTGGAGCAGCTGGCACTATGCCTGCCCGGAGCGCCAGCCGGGAGTCCAGGCTGCAGCCATGGACGCTGCTGCTGCTGATGCTGATGAGCTGATGGGGCCGGACCCTGAGGGGGAGCCCCTGTGGCCCACAGAGGGGCAGGATGACGGGCGACCTGGCGCCCTCCCCGCTCCACGGCCTTGCTCCCCTTCCATTCCAGGGTCCGCTATGAACGGGAGTCCCCCAGGGAAACCAAGATGCCCGCTGCCAGAGGAGGGGTCCTGGGTGAGTCTCTGGGCGCCCAGAGGCTGAGCCTTCTCCCGCGGGGGGCAGGGGGGGTACAGTGCGAAGTTGGCCCCCAGCACGGTCCACCCGCCAGACGCCGCTCCCACCCCAGGGCCTCAGGGGGGCTGAGGGGCGGGCGGGGCTCCGCCGGCTCAGGGCGGACCACGAGCCCTGGCCTCGCCCACAGGACCCCACAGCCAGTCCCGCGTGGAACAGCCAAGGCAGGAAGGACAGCTGCCCCCGAGAGCGGGGCCCCCAGCCCAGGCGGCTCCTGCGCCCTGCCAGGTAGGGGCAGAGCCTGGGAGGGACTGGGTGCAGAGGGAGGGGGCGTGGCAGGGGCTGCCCGTCAATGACAGAGGGGACCCCAGTCCCAGGACACACCTTTTCTTTTCTTTTTAAAACATTTTTATTGATTTCAGAGAGGTAGGGAGAGAGAGAGAGAAACATCCATGATGAGAGGGAATCACGGATCGGCTGCTTCTGGCACACCCCACACTGGGGATCGAGCCCGCAACCTGGGCCTGTGCCCTGACCGGGAATCGAACCCTGACCTCCTGGTTCATAGGTCGAGGCTCAACCCCTGAGCCACGCCTGCCGGCGGGACCACCCCTTTCTGTGGGTCTGGGCGAAGGTCCCCTCGGAGGAGCTGGGGTTCACTGGGTCCCCCTGGCTCCAGCGTCCTCTTGGGGTCTGTTTGTGCCTTTGGAACAGCGCCCCAGGGCGGAGCCCCCGATGCCGGAGGTAGAGGAAGCCCCCCCCAGCGGCCGGACCCAGGAGAGCCCTTCCAGGGGCCTGGCTCCCGCCACAGCCCTGCTGATCCAGCAGGTGAGGCCGGGTGGGAGCAGGGTCCCGGGCTACATGTGTGGAGGATCCTGGGTGGGGGTGGCCAGGCCCTGAGGCAGCCCCCCAGCAAGACCCGCCGCCCGCCTCTCCTCCCTGAAGGCTCTGCTTCGAGGCGGCCTGGATACGCTGGCGGCAGACAGCAACTTCGTCTCGGCGACGGGCCAGGCCCTGGCGGAGGCCTGCCAGATGGCGCCGGAGGAGGTGGAGGCCGCGGCCACGGAGCTGCTGAGAAGGCGAGAGTCCCCCGAGGACGCGGCTGGCGCCCTCGGACCCCCGAGCCTCCGGTCTTCCGTGGGCAGCCTCGACCAGCATCAGGGCTCCCAGGAGACCCTCATTCCCCCCGGGCCCTGAACTCCTCGGCCTCGGCCTGGGCTGGGGCCTCCGGGCCAGGAGGGGATGAGGGGGGGGCGTGCTGGAGGGACATTGTCAGCCATTGGGGCAGCCGCCCATTTCCGCTGAGTGGGGACCACAGGGAAGGTCGGAGGAGACCGCAGGCCCCTCTCCTCGCCAGCAGGAGGCGCAGTTCATGGGCGATCCCAGCATCATTCAGATCGCCCAGGGGGTGGCTGCCCACCGCCGGACATTAAAGTCTCAGGCCTGAGACTGGGCACCTGGCCTCTGTCTGTCTCCTGTTCCCGGCCTCCCCCTTCCCCTCCCCCTCCCCTCCCCTTCCCCAGGAGCCCGGCCGTGGCTGGGGGCCAGGCCCAGGGAGGCCAGAGGGGCCATCTGGACGGTCGTTGGTTCTGCGGGGAGCCCGGCGGCCCACGGGCAGGTGCCAGCCCAGCCCCCCTTCTTGGAGGCCGTGACCGTGTCTCCTCAAACCGAGGTGGCTGCCAGCTCTGGCCTTGGTGCCCGGCTGCGCCTGTTTGTGGCCGTGGACGTCCGAGGTCCCGGCGCCAGGCCCCTCTGTCCACACCGAGTCACGAGGGGTGACAGTGGGCACAACGGACCCAGAGCCTCGGGCGCCCCAGCCACAGGCCTCGCCCTGGGCGCCCCCTTCTCCCTACGGAGCGCGTGCCCGCACGACGCCCTGTCACGCTCACCTGGGGACCTCACCATACCCTGCGGTGACAGGAGCATGGTTATCTTCGCGTTGAGGCCGGGGAACCGACCCGCGGAGCCCTCCCGACACCCGCCCAGGTCTCGTGGCTGGGCAGGGGCACGGGCGGGGCTGCAACTTGACCCTGGATCTCCCTCCGGGACTCGGGCACCACCCTGTGGCTTCGGGCTGCCTCTGGTCCCTCTGCACCGACCTGACTTTGACCCGAACCATGAAGTCCCCGGGGGCCCCGGGTCAGAGCTTTACCTTCGGTCCCGGCGTGTGCCGGGCTGTGGAGACGCCCCGGGCTGGAGGCGTGGGGCTGCGTCGAGTCCCGCCTCGGCCCCTGGACGGCAGGTCCACTTTGCACCAGTTTCCCTGCCGGTCTGGGCCCCGGCTTCTCCACCTGCAGGGGAAGGGGTGGCACGAGGTGGTCCTGGGGGGTTCTTCCCCACGCGAGGGTCCGTGAGAGGGAGGGGCACCCACACCCGCTCCTGCCTTTGGCCCCCGAACTGTAGTAGAAGCTCCTGGAGCCCTGGCCGGTGTGGCTCAGTGGATAGAGCGTCGGTCGGCCTGCAGACGGAAGGGTCCCGGGTTCGATTCCAGTCAAGGGCACGGACCTCAGTGGCAGGCTCCTCCCCCGCCCGGGCCCTGGTCGGGGCTCGTGCAGGAGGCAACCCATCGAGGAGTCTCTCTCACATCGATGTTTCTCTCTGTCTCTCCCTCTCCCTTTCGCTCTCTCTAAAAATCAGTGGGAAAATATCCTCGGGGGAGGATTAAAAAAAGAAGCAGCAGCTGCTACTGGGGAGAAGATTGGATACAGAGCGCCTGTCGGAGGGGATGTGGGTCGTAATGAAACCCCCAGTAACACTTGAAACCAAAAGTAGTTGGTTTTTGGGGTGTTGATGATCACAGCGCTCGCTCGCTCGCTCGCTCGCTCGCTCCCTCTCCCACGCTATTTATAACCACGTCTGGTTTCCTCTATGGCTCAGTGTGTCTCCTTCGCCACAGAGGAAGTCAGACCCAGCCCGCGTCCGAGCTGAGATCTGGGAGTCTGCAC